>JAWWML010034778.1:0-10827 GCA_035047165.1 Ormyrus rosae
TTACGGTATAACAAAGGTCCGCACTATAAACATTAAAAATGTTACTTCGATCAAAAAACGATGAAAACACTATCCAGGGAGTTTTCGGGATCGCTGCACATGAATCTAGAGGTCAGAATTAAGGTGCTCCTGATGGAGTCAGGTTAACCCTTACATTTTTGAATATTTGCATATTTGCAAACTTTTGCAATTTTACAAACTTTGCAAAATTTGGAAATTTTTGCAAATTTACACTTTCAAATTTTTCAAAATTTTTTCATATTTGCATATTTTTACATTTTTGCAAATATTAATAAATTAGCAATTCTTTTTTTAAATTTAAGAAATAACTTTGACCTTGAAATGACCTTGAAGGTCAAGGTCAAGGTCAAATTAAAGGTTACCGTTAGATCGACCGCTTAATTTCCCAAAACTTTTGTATTTAAAGTTTTTTCTAGCGCCTTTATTTTTCAAGATATCTAGGTGTGTTCATAATTTTGGTCGATTAATTCAAAATTGGTCGACTATTCGACCAATTCAAAACCACAATTCCCAAACCGTGGGTTTCTATTTTATGGATTTTAAGTTTGTGAGTTTAGGCATCGTATGTATAATACATTATGGCATTAACTTGTGGGTTTGGGGTTATGGTATATCGGTATGTAGGCTTGAGATTTGTGGGTTGTTAGCTTGAGGTCTGTGAGCTTTGCGTTTATGGGCTTTGGGTTTGTCGGCTTGCGATTTGTGGGCTCGGGGTGTAAGGATTTTTGTATTTAGGTTTGTGGGCTTGGGATTTGAGGGTTGGCCCCCAAACTTACCCCAACCTAAACCCTCAAAAGTTCATCGAGAACACCTTCTGGAGGTTTTTTTAACATTTCACCTTTATTTCACCTTCTGGAGGTCATTCTAACAAATTCAAAACTATCGTTTTGGACGTAAAATTTCCCGTTCTTTCAGAATCCGGTGTCAAAAATAGAGATTCTCATTTAAAAAAATTATTTTGACCTTGTAATAACCTTGAAGGTCATGGTCAAGGTCAAATTCAAGATCACCGTTAGATACACCGTTTAATTTCCCAAAACTTTTGTATTTAAAGTTTTTTTTTAGCGCCCTTATTTTCCATGATATTCAGGTGTGTCCATACTTTTGGGACACCCTGTATTTGTATACTTGTTTAAATATCCTTGTTACAATCACTGTCAAAGTAATGAAATTTGGAAATGTTTTAATTTTGTAATTTCTGATTCTTGAAAGAGAGTGGGATAAGCAAGTTTAATGTAATGAGAACCGAGCCAGTCGCGTCTGGTTTACTGTAAGTGGTGCTGAATGTGCACCTTTGAAAATTTTTTACACGTGAGAATCGTTTAGAACGAAATTCTTATTTTGTCTGCGTGTTGGTTAGCTTCTCCAAATCTGGTACATAAAAGCTACCGAATATGATTGGTAAGCAGTTCTCCCCCTCTTTTACGTAGTTCTCTCTGCCAGCTAACCCGTTCCCTCTCCTCTAAAAATAAAAACTATTTGTGCAGCACTTCATTTGGAACAATTAGTGCATCAGACCCGAATGTGCTCTTGCCGCGTGTGGCAATCATCTTTCTCGTCGTCGCGATTTTTAGGTGTGGCTCGGGTGCATGTGTGCGTGTGAGTGTGTGTGTTTAGTGTACATTACGTGTTCGTAAATTCGTTTTTTTACGATTTGTTAATTTTATGCTCTTCGGGGGGCCTAATTATGCTTAAAAAGAAAGTGAGAAACAATTGTTTATAAAGTTATATTTCGAAAACTTACAGTCCGAAAATTGTTATTTTTTGTTCTAATTTGTTAATTAAGCATCATCTATCTGATTCGATAAAAAAATTGAAATTTTTAAATTTTACAAAATTTGTTTACTGATTCAGTTTGGCTATTCTTAATTAACAAATTAGAACCTAAAATTTTCGGACTGTAAATTTTAGATATATAAGCTTATAAACAATTGCTTTTCACTTTCGGATTTAATCATAATTAGACCTTCCAAAGTGTATAAAAGTGAAAAATCGTAGAAAACGAATTATTTTGCAAGTTACGGTTGCTCCAATCGGCGAGAAAGAGAGAGAGAGAGTAATCCCCTCTCTCTACCATAGCTCCCCCTCCTTTACGTAGTTCTCTCTGACGAGTAACTCTTCCCCTCTCCTCTAAAAACAAAAATTGCTTGCCAGAGTGAGAGAGAAAGAGAGAGAGAGAGAGAGAGAGAGCGTAAGAGACAGAGCAATCCCCTCTCTCTGCCATAAAAACTACGAAGTATGATTAGTAAGCACCCGTCCCCCTCCTTTACGTAGTTCTCTCTGACGGCTAACTCATCCACTCTCCTCTAAAAATAAAAACTGCTTGCCAGAAAGAGAGACAGAACTTTCTCTTTCCCCCTCGTCCCCCCCCCCGCTCTCCCAAATTTCGAGCCGCGCGCGCTAGCTCTCCCCCCCCCCCCCGTGCGCACCGTCCGCCGCCAGGCACTCTCCCCCCACTATTCTGCTGACTCGGCAACACTTTGGAGTTGTTTGCCTGCTCCAAAGTGTTGCCATAACTACTGACGTATCGAACAAAAGCTAAGAAAATTTGGGAAGATTATATTGATATAAATTGTCACAGTTTTACCGGGAGCCGTAAAACTGGACAGAGTATATGGGAAGTTGTAGGAAAGAACTGAAAAGGGAAATTGGGAGAAGGAAAGCTCAGGGAGAGCGCGTGGGTATGAGCGTGCAGTAGCCGTTCAGGAAGGCAATTGAAACATTCAAAATAAATGATTATTTTATACACTAATAACTTTATTTAATAGAAAAACCCAAAGCACTGTGTTATGTGCACTAATTTGTATGGGCGCCAGCCACGATTCAAAGAAAACGACACCAAAAAACCCAAGTCGATCGCACCGCGAACACACACACGATCGCGCGCGAGAAGTTAAACGGATTAAAATCCGTATCAAAAGAAAACACAACGAATTTAATTATGCTGCGATCTTGCAGCACCACTTACACTGCTGGTTTTCACGTTACGTAATATCCAAAACCAATTTGCCACGAGGTACTGGAAATTCCACGAAGCTACTTTTAACCAAAACAAAAAACACGTCAGTGCGTAAAAACTGATCCGCGGGGAGTGGCGTCGAGGCGATCGCGAGCTGGCGATCGCTCTTCCGCCTTCCAAGCCCGCGCCGGCGCACTCGCTCATCGCAACCCGCATAGCGCTGCGAGCCGTGGTGAGGCTAGGTGCGCTCGCGTGCGGCAGACTTCGAATTGTCGACTGTTGCGGTAACTCTTGTGCTTGTGCTGTACTACTGAATTGCAGGTGAGAAAACCATCTTCGTTCCATCCTCTTGATTTTTAATCTAATGAGAGCTGGGCTCTCCTCCTCTCCTTTTGTTTCAGGTGCTGAAATTCGAGGCTGTAGTCCAGGCGGGGAAAGGCGGAGCAGTGACTTGAAAGCGCAATGCCTGTAGTGCGTCTCAGTTTCTCCAGTTTCTTCTCTTCCATGTAGCCAAGTAAGTACTCATCTGTATGGTTCCTCCGTCTTCCTTTTCCTCTTCTCTGTATAGACTTCTGTAGTTGTAGGTGCACTTCTCTAGTTGAATGTCCTCTCCTAGCATACCACCCTAACCTCAATTCCCATGTTTACAGTTGTCTGTGAGAGACATGCTCTTGTTATTACAGAGTGATGCTCTCTCGTTGCTACAGCTAACCAATATTCTAATTCTTCTCTGTTTTCAGTTGATTTCTTGCTATTCGAGCCCTTTCATCTAGCTGAGGAGCGAGAAACAGCAAGGCCAGCGCAGGGATCTGGCTGCGCTTCGAGCTGCTGACTAGTTTTGCTATGATGCGAGGACCACTGCAAGGAGCTTCATCAAAGCTGTTAGTAAGTGATGATCTCTATTATTCGTTTCTCTGTAGTTTCCTCCTGTAGGGTACTGTAGTAATCCGTAGCTTTCTATAATCTCATACTAATACTTCTTTTTCTTTCAGGTGCTCCCTTCGGATGCTGTAGCCAGATATCCTCCTCCCCCCCCCCCCTTTACTCTATTCAATTTTAACTGTCGGGTGGGTATGTGTGTGTGCTTGGGGTGGGCTCAACCTAGGTCCTGGATGCGACTCTCCAGGATCCAGAGGTGAACTAAGGAGTCGAACTGACAGTCAGATTGGCCCGTGCCAATCTGTACTGTCACAAAATTAAATATGGAAAGCGTTACATTGGCTAAAACGAAATAATTCAATTTATGAAAAAATTAAACTTCCATCTAATCCACAAATATTATTAGATAAACTACACGACAATTACAATATGAAATAAAAATACAGTAGAAGAATTTGCAACTGAAAAAAATTTTGTAGAAAACAAATCTCCAACACGTCTATTGTTAACTCAAAAATCTCAAAATGACTCTTTTTATGACCATTACACCATTTATCCGTTGCATGATAAAAAAAAGAATGAATCAGATACTGCATTGTATCATATATTGCAAGTTTCCGCTACTGCTTTAGATACTAGAGGAAAAGATTTAGATCTCAAATGTTTTCCTGATTTATTTCGTTACGGAAAATGGGATCAACATGATGAAAGACGCCTAATTTAAGAGATTTTGATTATATTAAGAGTAGATTAGCATCATAACATTCACAATTTAGATTAAATATTCAATATCTTTTTTCTCTACTATACAATAATATACTCAAACAGATAAATGCTGGAATATTTCAGATGCTTAATATTATCAATTCAAAGTTTACATTTACGGTGAAAGATTTTCTGCAAATGTTAAATGAACGTCAGCTAGACGGTAACCTGGTTAACATTTTTTACGTTTACCTACTTTTTTTGTTACCTTTAGTCCCGGAGAGTGGATGTGGTCTGCACTAGCGACGTATATAAAATAAGTAAATGTGTGGAATGGTAATCGTTCTATTTCGCAATTAATAGCTTTTGATCCAGTATGAACAGCTAGATTAAATAGCTCTCGATCTGAAGTTGGAAGAGCATAAGACGGAGATAGTACTGATCACCAGTAGAAGAAATTCAGGACGTCATCTGTGTCATTGCAGGAATGCTACCTACAGAAGTACTAGCAGAAGAGAGAAACCACTATACAGTCAGAAAGGATTGACCAAGCTGAGTGCAATGGAATTAAGAAGAAATACACTCACTCACTGTATTCAATATTTCTAAGCAAGTTCTTCCTTACTGACGTCATATACTATGTATTTCATATTATGAATCAGAAAATTAAAAAAATAAACCGTTATTCATTTTTATGAAATTTCATTAAAAATTCGTTTTTTGTTTTATTATTTAAAAATTAGACAATAAAAATTTTTTATTTTGACTCTAATGAATGCTTTTAAAAATTCTTTGATACTTCTAGAACAAAATTCTGAAATAAAAAAAAATTGAGTTTTTTGGTGATTTTTTACTGTACTCTACCCTTAACATTCTTCTTCATTTCTTTTCTCTCATTGAGTACATTGTCAATCTCTTCAAAATTTATGAACTCGTTGTTGCCATGTGCTTTTATTAAATTTAATTATTAAAAGATACACTAACATATATAAAATTTCATTCATCATATATAATTGTGTCACTTGATAAATTTACAAGCGACTCACTCACTCACTTACTGAATTCAATATTGTTAAGCAGGTTCTTCCTTGCTGAATAATTAACAAACAAAATTTGCCTATTCTTAGTTAAATCAAAAGGTGATTCTGGACTACTAAAATCAAGATTATCTATTTTTTTCTTTTTTAGAGGTTAATAACTTTTTAATGACCGATTATTCGCTAAATACAGCTATTCAAAAAATTGAAAAGAATAAAAATAAAATCTTTTGAACTAATAAGTTTCATAAGCTAAAAAACTATACAGCTCTAAATGTACAAAAGCTCTACCTTTTTCCAAAATTTAATGTTAATTGAAGCCTTTTTACTCCCGGAATCATTGGACATAGAAGAGTCATTTTTTTCAGTTTTTATTCAAAAATTAGTTCACAAAATGGCTAGAAATTTTTACAGATTATAGCTCTATATGTTCTTAATTACCAAAAATTTCTTCAGAGCAGTTGATAATTTAAATTACGACTTATAAGCTTTTTTTTTAAAAAAATACGTTTTTGTAAAAAACAAAAGAACCATGATAGCTAGAGTAATTTGTTTTCTCTGAAATTATAAATATTTTTATACCCTTTAAAAGTACCTTTGTTCGTTCAAATATCACAATCCTATCATTAAAGAAAAGTAAAATTAAATTTTTCGAAAATCGAAAATTTGCGATAAAACGAAAACAAATAAGTTAAACGAAAAAAAGCTTTTTTTTACCGCCATCACAAAAAAAGCAAAAAAAATTAGCCGTGAAAGGTGCAAATCCGTTCAGTAGAAGCTGAGATCCAGGCGCATACATACACACACACATACATCCATACAGAGATTTTTCAAAAACCATTTATTATTGTTCCTGGCACCTTAAAATACAATTATAACAGGTTTTTCGAACAACTTCAAAAATTACTATCACAAAGCTTCCTCTAAGATGAAACAAAAAATAAAACACCCCTACCCCTACTCCCTCCTAGTGCAGGAAATTTGCTAGAGAAATAGTACGTTTCCTCTGGCTGAGTATCTTTGTATCTTAATAAGCACACGTGGACGTATAAAAAATATGGCTTATATCGGGACTGTCTTCACAAACACCACTTTGCCTTTTCAACACCCCTGAATATAATTTTCGTCCCGTTAACCACCTTAAGATATAGTTATATAATTATATTAATTAAGCATATATATGAACATTTAATATCGGAAATCATTAAGTTTTATCAGTTAATATTTCCAGAATTAATTAACAAATTGCAAAGTTTATCAGAACTTTTTTTGCAGAATGTTGCACTCTATAACATGACATGACCTATAAGAATCTTTTAACTTTTTATAAAACTAAGTAATTAGATATTTAATTTTATGAAATATAAAATTACCTTCTGCACAGCTTTTAATAACGTCAGAAAAAAATTTTACTAATTGTCTACGTCTGTGACGTGATCCAAGACTACTTCTTTCTAATCCTTCAAATAAACGATCAAAATAACAATCAATTAATATTTCCATGACTTTCAAATTTAATAAAGATTAAAATCTAAGACGTATTAATTTTTTTAATTTATTTTCATGGAATCAATGTCAGATGTACTGCATTGCTTAAAACATAAGTAGTCGATGATGCTTAAAATATATAATTTAATTACTCGAGATAACTGCGGAGTTTTAAGGTTTCTTGCTTTACCCTTCCTTCACCGTGAAAATTTTAGTTCAAGGTAATGACATTGATATATATATTCATCTATAAAATAATGTTCTATACTTAAATTAAACAAAAATTAATTTTGAACTGAAGTAAAAAAAGCAGATTTAATTTTTATGTTTATTTACTATAGAATATTGGTTTACACTTGAAAGTAAAATAGAAATATTTTGTAATTTTTTAAAGTTTGCTAAATTTTACAAAAAAGCCAGGGCATGAAAAGATAAGTTAATAATTAAATGACATAAATATTTAAAAAATACAAACTATGAAAATATTTTATATTTCACGATGCGGGTCGAAATTAACTTATTGTTAGTCCCTTATAAAATTTTCTAATTCGAAATAATCGGTTTTCATGAGTTCAACTCGAATTATTTCGAACGGATCGATATCGAGATCAAATTTTTTATTTTTTAAGGATTTGGAAGGAAACAAAAAATAAATAAAAAATGAAAATTGTAGGCACGAAGCACGCAAGATTAACCTGGATAAATATATAAAATTGTTAAAAATGTAATAACCTAATAAATACAACTGTATCTACGTGTTTCTATATAAATTAAGTTACTAAAGAATTTATACGAAATACACTAACCAACCCTACCCACCCATAGTAGCACACTAACTAATATGTTTCTTTGAGTTGTTTCACTTGTACTTAATTATTTCTTTAGTAATTTTCAGTAAAGCGACATCTATCCACTAAATAATGTAATATATTAACATATTATATAGACATGTAAATAAGCACACAATTCTAGACTACCAATCAAGTACTCTTTTAGAAGTCTTGAGTGCTTCTGGACACTAAAGAATTGGAAAAGAATACTAGATATATACTTTTTTGGAGGTGTGCTTATTGGGAATACATTTATTATACCTGTATTTATTATACACATCATCATATTTTCTCGAACTTATGTAACAAAATCATTTCTTACAAATATTTCAACAAAATCAAGTGTGTGTCAAGGATATTTCGAGAAAATCGTATCATGACATTGTATTCAAGATAAATTAAAAGTTCCAATACAATATAAAAACAAAAACTATTGTATATAGATTCTTTACTTTCAAATACTTTACAATGACATTATTAGATTTATTTACGCAATCTAAGAAGAAATAATACTCTTTTTGTGTATATCTTAAATAAAAAGCTTTATCTAAAAAAAGCCACTGCCAATTCATTGACACTTAGCTTCCTCCTAACTAATTTATCGTTCCATTATCTCCGAGATTCATTAAAAACCATCGATTTCAACAACATAATTTCAAATTATTCTATATTTAACCCTTTCGGAACTGAATTAAATATAGTCGTGATATATCACTTTTTTAAGTATATTTTGACTTATTATGGTCTAAATATAAGGTTTAAGTGGTAAAAAAAAATTTTTTTTCGATGTATATTTATATATATCTACGTATATACGTGCATACTCACAAATATAAATGTATAAATACATCTCTAATGATCAGCACAATTATTTATAAAAATTATTTTAAATTGCAGATTGTTCTAATCCTTCGATTTTAATTTTTTTCAGTTTTCCCTGTATGTAAACTCCAATATACATTGAGTCTGAAAGGGTTAATTATTTATTTTTTTATTATTATTTTATTTTTCTATGTCCATTTTAGAAATTAATGAACAACAACAAAATTTAAATAACAATTTTGTTATTGGAATATTTAAGATCCTATAAAACAGAATTTTTGAAACTCCATGCGTAAAACTCGATTTCACGTAAGCTTGCATAAAAATGCATGCGCTAAATCTAAGCTAAGCTTTGTACAAGTTGTATCAAAAAATAATGTTCAATACACGAGCAAAAAGGCGATTTTAACCTGGTGTTACCTTTTCACACTATCTTTGTTTTGAAGAAAATTAAATAAAAATTTCAAGTAAAGTCAAGTTCAAAGAAAAGTAATATTTTTTATTTTATTTGAACTATATTGCTGAAACTAATGTAATAATAATAATAATAATAATAATATATTAATAATAATAAATCTATGACTTTACTATGTGATGTATATATAATTACAATACCAAGCATAACTTCAAATCGTTATAAAACAAAATATAGTATATGAATTTAAAAAATTTTTTTTAATTTTGAAAATTTAGTAAAGTAAAGAAAAAAATAAGCTGTCAATCTACTCAAGAAATTAAAAAACATAAATAAAACCTTAATATCTTTTGAACTAATAAGTTTCATAAGCTGAAAAACTATACAGCTCTAAATGTACAAAAGCTCTACCTTTTTCCAAAATTTAAAGTTAATTGAAGCCTTTTTACTCCCATAATCGTTGGACATAGAAAACTCATTTTTTTCAGTTTTCACCTGTGTTTCACCGGTACCTGGAAGTGATAATAGACGCCAGGCTCAGCTTCAAGCAGCACACGATGCACGCCGAAACTAAAGCGTTGGAGGTTCCAAACAAAAGAGAAAAGCGCTGCTAACATCCACGATTACACCTGCACTCACGTACGGCATTGCCATTTGGGCAGATGCACTCAAGGTACAGGAATATAGACGGAAGGTGGCATCAGTCTGCTGACTAAGTGCCCTACGAGTTGCCAACGCTTACCACACGGTATCTGAGGACGCCATCTGTATCATTGCAGGGATGCTACCTATAGAAGTACTAGCAGAAGAGAGAAGAACACTGTACAGTCAGAAAGGATTGACCACGGTAAGTGCCATGGAAATAAGAAGAAATGAGAGGGCCAACAGCCTATGCTGGTGGCAACTGCTACGGGACTCGTCTAATAGCGAAAGATGGACACACCGTTTGACCCCGCAGGTTGACACGTGGCTCAACCGCCCATATGGAGAGGTAAATTTCTACCTGACCCAGATGCTTTCAGGACACGGATGCTTTCGGGCGTATCTTCATAAATTCGAACATGAGGATTCACCTGAGTGCCCAACATGCGAAGGAGTCGGTGGGGATGCCGAGCACATATTCTTCGAGTGCCCGCGCTACAGTGAGGTGTGTAGAACATGGGATGCTGTAACCGGACGAAAAATTACACCAGAAAACCCATGCTCATATCAGAGACAGCATGGCAGGCAACAAGCCTGTGTCTACGCAGCTGAAGTTCTCAAAGACCTACGCTGCGTAGAACAACCTGTGTCTACGCAGCTGAAGTTCTCAAAGACCTACGCTGCGTAGAACAGAAGAGGGACAAGAAATAAAAAAAAAAGAGAGACGATAACGCAAACGAAATGACGACTTTGATAAGAAGAACAAATGTTCACGCCGGCGATCACAAAGACAGCGCCCTCCGATACCGTCCAGTAGGCACTCGCAATCCGTAGCGCACCTCTCCTTTGCACTGTCGATAAAATCTTTCGATTTTTCCTCTTATCGAGGATGCCCACCCACGTTTCTGCGCCGTAGAGCAGCACCGAGTGCGTAGTGCTCATAAGCAGCCGGCGGATCGCGCTTCTCGGCCCTCCTACGTTCGCCATAATTCGACTTAACGCGGCGACCTTCTGCTCCGCCTTTCTCGC
>JAWWML010034779.1:0-10824 GCA_035047165.1 Ormyrus rosae
AACCGCGCTAGTCAGTTGGGAATAGCCTAACTGGGTAAGCAGCGGTATTTTAGTCGCGTCGCGTACGGAAACGTTAAATACCGCGGAGTCATAAGCTTCAGCCCTGCTAGTGTACGAAAGTACAGGCAGAAAAGAAGTATTAATTCAATTATGTCAATTTTGACATAACATTATTTTTACAGAATTTCTTTTCGAGTTAGAGATAAATAATAATAAAAAAAAACTTTTCCTTTGGCAAGGTATAATGTAAAAAAAAAAATTGTTAAAAAAATAAATTATTTTGAGATGGAGTTTGAGGGAGGTAATTAATCATTCTTGCAAAATAAAGAGAGATGCACATGCATGTTAATAGAAATTATTAATTCATGCACAATCTACTAGGTTTTTATGGAAAAGAGAAGCCAGCTTTTATCAAGAGATGATTTTGAAAGCAAAACCGCGGTTGTTGAAATAATAAAATTTTAAAGAAAGAGAAAATGTATATTTCTTAAAGAAAACAGAATAATCCGGTTCGTCTACGTATATACTTTAAGATTGTAACTTTAAACACTTGGTCAAATTAATGGAAACAATTTAATTTTTTCGTAAAATAAAAGAGAATATAATTTTCGCGGCGCGGCTGAATTCCAGCGCCTTGTCACCAGTTTTTAAGTTAGCTGTGACGTTCTCGGAAAACGTTTTAGCTATTTCTTTGATTATGTCCTAGCGCCGAGCGGCTTGCGCTTTTTATTTGGACGATAGCGTGGCTTGAGGAGGCGGAATAAGGTGTAGGATATGTCGGCCAGGCTGGAGAACTTTTGCCGGGAGAATTATATTTTATTATTATTAGAGTGGTTTTCTTACCTTGTCTGCTACTCTCGATTGGGTTGGAGAATAATTTTATCACTCCGATTTAGATTTCAATCAATTACGTGTTTATTGAATTTTTCGAAAAATATTACAAATAATTTTTATAACACCCAAAATCGTACACGGCGGCACTTGACACACTCGACTCGATGTTCAAAGTGAAAAATGAGAAAATAAAATACAAAATTTTGCGGTTAATTGAGAAGCGAAGACGACGGCACCTGGCACACTCGATCCGAATTCAAATTAGATCCGACAAATTACCGAAAAATACTGGCCTGTAACTAGGCTTAGTTCGGTGATGCTAAATCCCGGTACTTGCGGTGACTCGGAGAAGAAGGTAGAATAGAGGGAAATACCCTCTACATATATGATGAAAAATCTCGATTTGTCGGCGATTATTCTTTTTAGATATTAGTTTTTGTATTACCTGTTCGATTTTCGAACGGTGCATCTGATAACGGGGATTAAAATTTGTCGGTGCGCTTGTTTGTTTAGATATAGTTTTATGACCCGTCCATCTCAGTAGTCGGACCATCTGATAAAGGGAATTAACAATTTCGGCGCGCGGTTGCTACGTCGTGTTTGCTTCTCAGAAAAATAGTCGTAACTTAAAAATAATATTTCGTAATGGCTAGTACTTAAAAATAACGTTAACAATTATTCATAGATTATAATATATTTGTAATTGATACTAATAATGGCATTTATTCGTGTTCCTAGATTTATTTTCCGGTCCTTTAAATAATCAAATAGTTTATTATTAAGTGACCAAGTAAAAAAGTAGTGATAAATAAAATAAACCATTAAGGAATTAAAAGGAAAATACATATAACTTGTTCATAAGCGAGGTTTAAAATTATCTCTTAAAATTAAAATTTAGTGAATTTGTAAACATGAGCATTAAATAATCACTGAGGAGCAATTGATAAGGGCATCCTACGTTTGTTTGTAACTTTAGAGGTGTATGTGAGGTAGTACAATAATTATTATTTTGCATTTTAATGTATTTTGCAATTAAAGTATTTTTTTCCATTATTATCATTTACTTATCTAAACTATGACAGGAGGAATCATTAGGAAGTAAATTTCCAAATCAATTAATAGAGAAAAAAGAAAATAATAATATATAAAAAAAAGAAGAGGGGAACGTAGTGATACGTCACAGCTGTCATTGGTTGCTGTTCGTCGGAGCGTCCTCTTGACGAACTGCTTTCGAGTTTAAATTTCTATTCTCGTTGAATTGAGGCTGTGTGTTCATTGGGGCGACGTATTGCATAGGATATTAGGGGAATGCATACGGTACTGGGGGCATATAAGGGTAGTTCATCGGTGGTTGATATAAATTCGGCAAGAATTGTTGTTGGTAATTGGGTGATGGACGATAATTATTTTGATTTGTTCTAGGATTATTGTAACGATGATATTGTTGACGGTTATTATAAGAGTTTCTTAAACTCTTGAGGAACTCTGCAAGACAGTTTTATCTCTGCACATCCGTGCATCTTGTATTTCAGCACAGTAATGGGAGTAATTCTTCCTAGGCGAAAAATTAATTAATTAATTGTTCAAGGGTTGTAATATCGACGCCGCTTACTGCGTCTCGAGCTGTGTCATGTGATTTTGCGACTACATCTTGTAGAAATGTTTTGAGGGGCATATTGCCCCCGTCATATGAGGGAATGTGTAGGAGTTCTTATATTTCTTTATATTCTTTTATATTTCTTATATTTTCTTGGATTTGATTATTCCATGCAATTATTTTTAATTCCTTTAATTTGGGGATTTTATTACATTATAAACCTTAGTATATGTATTAATATTTTTATAATTATTTAATTCTTTATTACAATTCAATTGTTACAAGTTTTTCTTTTAAATATTTCATACAATTCTTTTAATTCTTGTTATCTTTTATTTCGATTTATTTTATAATTGATAATGTTAATTTCTCGTATTACATTAAATATGTCCGATGTCTCAATTCGTTTTATTCATGGATTTATAACGTTTGTTTAATTCGTATAAAGTCGAAATCGAATTCGACGGCACCTGGCACACTCGATTCAATGTTCAAAGTGAATAATAAAAAGTTGATTAATATGTCCTGCGTCTAAAATTATGTATGTTTGCGCGATTTAGTCTAAGAGGAAATCTTCGGGCGCGAATACAATAAATTTTATATAAAATAAAATAATGTATATTTTACGCGATTTAGTCTAAGAGAGAAAATTACCTTCCGGCGCGAATACAATAAATTTTATAAGACATACGATCAGGAACTAGACCGGGCACTGGATCACATACGTCTTCGATCACTTAGGAAGTATCAGGTTCGAGAACCTTTGCCGGGAAATGTATCTTTTAGGAAATAATATTATTTATTAATATAGTCTTATCTTGTCTGTTTCTCTGGCTTGGACAGGAAAATATAAATGAGTGTATCACTCCGATTTAAATTTTAAATAATAGCGTATTTATTCAATTATTAGAAATTCTAAAAATAATGACAAATTACCGAAAAATGCTGGCCTGCAATTGCAAGGCCTAGCCTTGGCTGTGGCAAGTCTCATTACACTCGGTAATCCGAAGAAGAAGGAAGAAAGTAGGAAAATTCTCTCTTTTCATATCTCTGGAGATTTCGGTTTTTCGACAATCACGCTATTTGCTTAGATATGTTACGTTCTGAAAACGTGACGCTCGATTTTTAATTATTTATTACAATTTCTTGTAATAAATGTCTGTTCGCGCCGAGCGGCTTGCGCTTACAGACGGAAAAGCGTGACTTGGAGGAGGCGGGAAAAGGTGTTGGAGATTTCGGCCAGGCTCGAGAACCTTTGCCGGGGAAAAATGTATATTTTCTATTAATAATAAAAAAAAGACTTACTTTTGATGGTTGACTGTCGCGACGTGGAAAGTAATTCGCGAATTGAACCGAAAGGAGCTCAGGAGACACCCACGAAATTTTAGGTTAGTTATCGGATATTCACCGAATCTAATAATTACTACGGAAGCACGATCACGAGAGAAAGAGACACTGTGAGGCACAGAACTCAGTGTGAGTTGCACAGGGATGCACAGAGGGCAAAGGTCCAGAGAGAGACTAAGAGAAGCCCATGGAAAATTCGGGGTCTTTATAGGGCGCTGTGACGGAAGAGTGCACCTATGTGTATATTCAAATTCTAGTTCGGAGCGGAGAAGGTAACGGAATAGATAAATGGTCTCATGAAATAATTAGTTCGATGATATATCTATTTCTTATTTTTCTGAATTTTATTGAATTGAACTATTTCCTTTTGTAAAATTGAATTTTACAATGTATAATTTATTTTATATCAATATATTTTCTATCTTAATTTGCTTAGTTCCTGTACCTTTATTCTTTATATCATTTATTTGTTTACGTATTTTTATTTTATATATCTGTCTAATCGCTATAATTTCTATTTATAATTATTTTGATTTATATGTATAACTCTTGGTTTAATTTTAATTCGTTATTTCTCTTGTTTTATTTATTTACCTTAATAATATATATATATATTAATACATGTAATGATAGATTCCGGGACTTCATAAAGGTTTTGTGCAACGGCACTTTTCAAACATTCAAAAAATAAACCAAACCCCCTCCAATACCGCCCCCCGCGCGTGGAAGTTGGATACCCCGAATTGCGTGTGATCCAGAAATAACCCAATCCCAACCCCAATCCCTTTCTCCCCCTCGTTTAACCGAGTTACTAAAGAAATAATCCACTGTGGATGGCCCCAGAATCTTTTCGTCATTTTAGACCACTGTGCGACGGCGATTCTAGGAGATTTCAGAAAACAATCGACAAATCGGTATTCAAATAGTTGTCCGGGCCCTTACGCGGTCGTCATGTTCGAATCTAACCCGTCCAATAACCTAGGAAATTTACATATTGTTTCAATTGGAGTCAGGTTATTTAGGGCTGGATTGAGGGTAACTGCACTGAGGCGTAACGGTCCCAGAAAGATCGCGCTCTCCTTTTTCACTGCTGACGAGGTGAACCACTTCGTAGAAAAGGGAGTTCGCCTCGTTAGCAGTGACTGGAGGGCTTTGATCCCGGGATAGGGAATTTTTAATGTGGGCATAATTTCGGAAGTCCCTCCCGACATTCTGGAGGATGTGCTGATGCAGGGATTCGACTGTTCGGAGGGGAAAATTATCGAGAGAGTGGAGAAGATCCATATAAACTCGGACCACCTTAAAATCTTTTGCAAGTTTAAACTGCCAGAACATTTAGAACTATATGGATTCTTCTTCAAGGTGTCACGATACACACCGGCAGTAGTTAGATACTTTAAGTGCCAAAGATTCGGGCATGGCTCAGCCGGCTGTAGATCCAGGGAGAGGTGTGTGGACTGCAGTCTTCATCATTCAGCAAGTAAAGGGTGCTCGGGTCCAATTCGATGTGCAAATTGCGGGAAGGACCACAGAGCGTCTGACAAAGACTGTATCTTCTTCGAATTTCATAAGGAAGTCAATTTCATTCAATCTGCCCATCAAATTAGTAAGGTCCAAGCAATTTTTATTTCAAAGTGGAATTATTGGAGGAAACTGGGGGAGCTGGGCATTTCGTCTGTGGAGCTTCCAAACCCTTTTCTGGAGAACTTTGATCCTCCTGGCACCCAGGAACAGGGGGATATTCGAATGGAACATGTAGTCGAAAAAAATGGTGTCTTCCCCTCCTCTGCAGGTCATTCGAGTTCATCAGTCCCACTGGAGCCTTCGCTTGGGATGAAGAGTCCTCCTTTTACTCAGGTCGGTTTTCAAGGTGCCCATCCAGTGGTAGTCCACATCCAGGAAAACATACAGGCGGTAAATCTCAACTCCGTAACGATGCGCTTAGTACCCATTTGAGTCCTCTATGCAGCTCTATCCCTCTAGATTCTTTGAGTAGAGAAGAGAAATCGCTCCCACCTCGGAATAGATCTCAAAAGGAAGAGTCCCAACTCGCCCTGGAGGAGGCCTCTCACAGGTCCGCGCGATCTCGACCCTCGCAGAATCAGGGATTGGTGAGGGCCTCGGGAGGAAGTCCTGTCCCCTTGAAGGTGCTCACGTCCATAGAAGAAGAGGAACCTACAGCAATGGATCCAGAAAACTTGGAGGCACTAGGAGGTCAAAGCTAGAGTGCTCATCCCCTGGGAGATCTTCTCCCTCCTTTCGAGGAACTGGACCTGGATCTGGCCACGATGGAAATCGTGACCTCCCAGGCGTCTACGGAACCTCTTTCAATCTCGGCAATTCAGGAGGACAGAGCAGCAGAACCTCAGGAAACTCCTCAGCCCTTCTTCATTTCTCTGGTTAGAGGGAAAAACCTCCCCGACATCGCCAGATCTGTTTTTTCTTTAGTTTCAGACTTTGAAAACCCTCGACCTCACTCTCGTGCTAGCTCTCTCTCTCGGGTTCTTCTCTTAATAAGAAATCTAAAAAGATTCTCAAAAAGAAATCGACTAAGGCCAAAATACTTGAGGGCAAGACGACCCTTCTTAAAAACCATCGTGCGGGAGGTGAAAAGAGCGCAATTATTTGTACTTTAAATCAATGGCAGAAAACATCGTCTTCCTAAATAAAAATGGCCTTAAAAACAAGTGGCCTGAACTCTCAAATGGCGTCCTTAAATACGACGTCATTTGCTTTGCTGAAACCAAATTGAGACCCCCAGACCCCATTCCGGATATTCACGGCTATCTTAAAAACAGGAAGGATAGGGCAGACTGTGACAAGGAATTGGGAGGCGGATTCATCACCTTCTTTAGACATGATATCCAGTTTGAAGCCATGCAGTGTAACTTTGCCCCAAGAAACGTGGAATATGTCTTCTAGAAGGTCTGGGATGGAAATTCTTCTTGCCACCTTTTTCTCGTCTATAACCCCCCCCCCCCCGCCCCCCTATAAAATAGTTAACACATCAAGTCTTTCCCGGTTAATGGATGGACTGGCAACCTTCGATCATTGCATAGTGATGGGGGATTTCGTTCAGAGACTCCCCTTCTACTGAGTCGCTCAATTCCTACAGAGATCTGGCCAGGTCTGCGGCTAGAGGATTAGCTAAAACCAAAAGGAATAAATTCAGGGAATTTATCTCTACTATGAACCCTCGGAATTCCATTATTTCTAATTTCAACTCATTAGGAGAGGACACCACTTTTGGGTCACGGATTTCCTTGTAACTTCGGGATATGTTTTCCAATGTTAAAATATGAAGAAAGCTGCGTCCATTCGGTCTAACGCTCGATTTTTCAAAAGTTATGAGTTCTTTTACCAAAAATCTAAAAAAAATCGATTTTTGTTTAATCACTTATAAGTTTTAAACAGTTAATTGTAAAGTACTGTAACTCCCAGCATTTGAAAGGTGAGATCAAATTCTATCGATTAAAAAAAATTTTGTCTCAGAGGAGGCTGTTGCCTGGTTTACCGGGTTATTTAACAACATTTTCTTCTCCGGAAACTTCCCTGTGGATTCGAAAAGGTTCAAGGTTTGCTTTATTCCCAAAGGTGGTAATAAAGGGTTTAGGTCGATCTTGCTTACGTTTACTGTCCTCAAATCTCTCGAAAGATGGCTGAATGATAGGCTAGTCTGGTGGTCGGAGAATTCCCACATTCTTCCCAACCAGTTCTTTGGTTTTAGGAGGGGCAGATCATGCTCAGATTGCCTGGCCTCCTTGCACCTGGATGCGGGGATTGCCAATGACAGGAGGGAACTTTTGGGGGTACTTTGCCTGGATCTGGAGGGGGCGTACGACAAAGTCAATCTCCAGACGTTGTTTAAAATTCTCAGGGATTTCAAAATCCCTATCCAGTATGCCATGTTTATTAAAAACTTATTAAATGAGAGAGAGATCACGGGGTTTTTTCGCGGCACCCCCTTCAGGTCCGCGTGTACCAACAAAGATCTCCCTCAGGGGTGTATTTTGTCCCCATTACTCTTCAATTTATATATCTCTGCCATCGTCAAACTGTTACCTTATAATGTGAGGCTTCTAGGTTTTGCTGACAACATACTCTTATATTATAGGGGTAGCTCCCCCTCAATCATTACTGATGTGCTGGATACAGTTATGGAGGCAATTAACGTATGGCTTTCTTCTTTGAGCCTTAAGATAGCCTTCAATAAATGCACCCTTTGCTTTTTGGGCTATGAGGTGGACAGGAGTCCCACTGGATCCTGTTCATTATGACTCTTTCGTCATTTCAAATTCCCACTCCTTCAAATATCTTGACTCACTTTGGGACTCCAACATGAGCTGGGAGAGCCACGTGAAATACACGGCTAGCTCTATGAGAGAGGGAGTCAATTTGATGTTGTTTCTGTGCAGACTCCACTGGGGAATCCACCCCCAGACTGCTCTCACCTTCTATAAATCAATTATCAGACCCAGAGCAGATTGGACATCCTTCCTCTTCGCAGGAGCTAGGCAATCCCTCCTTCAGAAGCTGGACGTCATCCAAAACTCCATTCTTAGAGCCTGTCTTGGGTGTATTAGAACTACTCCCATCAACGTCCTGCACCACATGGCTGGTATTCCCACCCTCAGAATTAGGAGGAATTTCCTCGCCAGACGGTTGGTCATCTCCAATTTCGCAAACACAATTAATCCGATCGCTCCAAAGCTGAAGTTCGTTGAAGAATTTTGTAGAAGATTCACCCTCAGTTCTAGGATATCCAGATTTGGTCCCCTCCTTAGTGCTTGGTTTGATAAACGTAATATTAAATCAATTACTATACGGTCTAACAAACTACCTACTTTTCTCTGTCCCTACAACAGCCTTTACATCGAAAATTTAGTAAACTTAACGTGGGGTTATCAATTGAGGGGACCAGGTCGGGATCCTAAGAAGGAGTGAGAATCCTTCGTTAAATCCCTTCTACCAGGAACAATCTCTATTTTCTCGGACGGCTCGGGATCCCGGGACGGCGGAAAGAGTTCGTGCTTCGTGGTAGGCGGCTCCCCAGTTAAAGATTCCTTTAGACTGATGGACTCAAATTCGATCCTCTCTGCGGAGCTGTTTGCCATCTGCAAAGGGGCTGAACAGCCGCAATTTCTCGTTATTCTCTAACTCCCACGAGGCCTTATCTTGCATTGCCTCCAACGGACTCAATTCTAAAATGCACCCCCTGGTTAGTGAAATAAGGAGCATAATTTCCACCATTGTACACAAAGGCATCACCTTTTCCTTGTTTTGGATACCTGCCCACACAAATATCCCGGGTAGCATTAGGGCGGACAGCGGGGCAAGGGAGGCATGCGCCAGAGAGGGAATCAAAGTAGCTAGGGCCCCCTTCAAGGACCATCTCCCTAATCTGAAAACCCTCCTCCTTTAGGAAATGCAAAATTTTACCATATCCTGTGGTAGAGCTCCCAAGGGGAGACTTTATGTAGATCAAATTAAAGATTTCTTAATGGACCCATGGTTTGCTCGTGTCCTCTCGTTAAATAGAGGACAGATATGCGTACTAAACTGGTTGCGCAGTGGCCACAGTCGAGCTAGAGTGCACCTGGCCTCTAAAGGTTTTCTGGTGAACGAAATGTGCGATTGTGGGGAGTATCTACACACTGTAGACCATTTGATTTGGGATTGTGTAAAATTCGCGGACCAAAGGGTAGCCTTGATTTCGGAGGGTAGAAGGTCGGGCATCCAGAGGGGCTCGGGAATTATCAGCTTAGTTTTCAATGATCTTGAATTTAGCGAGAAAATAGCAAATTTTATGATAGAATCCAATCTCCCAATTTAGTTACATTCCTGAACATCTCCCCTACATCTTCCCCTACAAAACTGGAATTACTGAGCGACACAGAGGAAATTCAGAATTGCATATATTAGCCTCTTCGATCGACATTCGGAAAATTTCTATACCAGCCCCTTTGATCAACACATCGAAGATTCAGAGTACATAATCGCACCGCGACAATAACTCTATAAAGGAAAAAAAAGTCCAAATTTCAATTTAATACTTTTGATTTATTTTTTCAAAGTTCAATCCGAATTTGCACAGAGTGACTATTATAATTTTACAAGTACTTGATCAAAGATTATGACTGCTTAAGAGCTTACAAAGTTCAGCGTATTGGCTTACAGAGCTTTCGCACTTCACAGAGATGGATTCTCGACTGACTGGGCCCTTGGCGCGGGCCCTCTATTTATACTGAGGTTGTTTACCACCAAAAGGTCCGTTACAAAATAATTTTTAGAAATTAGATGATCAAAACAATTCTTCTCTTCCAGTCCCTTCGCCAAGGTGAGGCAGCTGAAATTGTATTTATATATATATAAAGCTTTTTATGGGTGGTCCCAAGCTCGGAGACATGCCCAGTCCCATTAAGTCACAATGATTCATAGGGTAGCTGCATTAGGCCCAGCCTACACCCCCTCCGGGTTAGCCCGCACGTGCGCCTTCGTCCAAGGCCGAAAAACAACTCCTCCGCGAAAACAATTCTGGGAAGTGTTTACGACTTTGCCTACCGCCCCCTTTTTAACGGTCAAAGTTATTTACAACTTTGATTTACAATTTTCTTGTAATAATTGTTAAATTTTTATATTACAAAATTTTATGCTTTTAACCTGAGCGAGTTCATACAAAATTTCATAAAAATCGGCCTAGAATTGCCTAAATTATGAGCTTGCGCAATAACAACAATCAATTAATTAATTTATTTATCATCAATTTTTATTGCTGAAATCTATTAAATGTATTTAACTTTCATATACAAGCCTAAAAATCAAAGTGAAATCATAATTCACTTTGTTATTAACTTCTGATTAACAATTTATAGTAAAAATTACTACCATTACGTTGGGATTAATTCCCTCAATTTATTTATGCTTCTTGAACTATTTATTTGTGCATAACAATTTCCACATTTCCCAGTGCCAGGGTTGGGTTGCGATTGTGCAAATTGCTCCAAGCTGCAAACTTCAGAGTGAACATAACATAGGAAGTATATCTA
>JAWWML010034780.1:0-10818 GCA_035047165.1 Ormyrus rosae
CAGAAGGTCGACGTGGCTATCCTGTGTGAGCAGTACAAAAACCTGGATAAACCAGCGTGGGAATCTGATGGATCAGGGAAAGCCACAATCAGGGTTATCTGGGTTACTGGGCCTGCGGGAAGTTCGCAGTTCAGGAAAAAATGATCTCTAAGGAGGGAGGGTTTGTATTGGTGAAAATAAAAGATATATATGTATACAGCTGCTACGCTTCGCCTAATGCATCAATCTGCATCAATACTGATAGCCGGAGACTTTAATGATTGAGCAGTAGAATGAGGTAGCCAAAGAACCAACAAAAGAGGACGGGTGTTATTGGAGGCATTTACCCGCTTTGACTTGGTTCTTGTTAATCAAGGAAACACCTTTACCTTTAGAAGAGAAAACGCAGGATCAGTTGTCGATCTAGCTTTCGTCAGCAGCTGCCTTATTAAACAGCTTGACTCATGGGCCATAAGTGAAAACTACACAAATAGTGATCACCAGGCCATAACAATAGAGTTATTTAAAACATGGTGAAAATCGAACGTGATTACAAGAGACAATAGAGCGGGCTGGAAAGCAAAGGAGTTTGATAAGGGCATATTTCTGCAGAAATTGAAAGAAACACAATTGGCTGGATCGGCAAACAACAAAGCTGAGCAGGTAATCGAAGACATCGCTTGAGCCTGTGAAGCAGCCATGCCAAGAAGAGCAGCGAGTCAAAAACAACCACCAGTATACAGTTGGAACAAGGAGGTCGAAAGTGCTCGAAACGAGTACCACCGGACTAGGAAGCAAGAACAACGAGCAAGAAAGAAATATTACAAGACTGGAAGGGAATAGTGGAAGCTCGCAATCAGGAAATGAAGAACGCTAAAAGTAAACTGAAGAAGACAATCCGCGACAACAAACAGCGGTGTATAATGGAATTACAGGACGAGGTCAATCAATATCCTTGGGGTCGATCTTATAGAATAATCATGAAGAAGATAAAAGGAAGCTGCGCCCCCCTCCCAAGTGCCCGGTATTGTTGCGCCGGGTCGTTACTACACTATTCCCTAGACAACGGTATGTGCCATGTAGTATAGAAGTAGAAATTAGCGAAGAAGTCATCCCGCCAATCACTTCGGAGGAACTGCTAGTTGCATGCAGAAAAGTGGGGAATAACAAGGCTCCAGACCTGGATGGCATACCTAATATTGTATTGAAACGCGCTATCCACGCCCATCCCGAAGCAT
Source organism: Ormyrus rosae (assembly GCA_035047165.1). Lineage (NCBI taxonomy): Eukaryota > Metazoa > Arthropoda > Insecta > Hymenoptera > Ormyridae > Ormyrus > Ormyrus rosae. The sequence continues at coordinate 1,218 of JAWWML010034780.1, forward strand.
GATGTACGACGGAGTATTAAGGTTAGAATTACCAAAAGGGGCAGCTATCGCAGGATTCGCTGACAATTTGCAGAGGTCGTGGTTGCGAAACAAGAAAAAAGTGGAAGAAATCGCAAACGAGGCGACATGCATAATCCACGAATGACTAATCGAGACAGGCTTGGAGCTTGCTAGCCATAAAACAGAAGTCATCCTCATATCCAGCAGAAAGAAGATGGAGACGGTAACACTGACAGTGGATGGGCACGAAATTATTTCTCAGCCGACCATTAAGTACCTAGACATCATCATAGACGCGAGATTGACTTTTAAGCAACACCTTGCCCCAGTGGGTGAGAAAGCAGCAAAGGTTGGCGCTGCTCTAGCACGATTGATGCCGAACGTAGGAGGGCCAACTAAAAAAACGGAGGTTACTCTTAGCCAGTGTAACCACGTTGATTATGCTGTACGGTGTCCCAATATGGGCAAATGCCACGTTTGTGAAATCCTACTCACTTAAACTATCGACAGTGCATAGGAGAAGTGCATTGAGGGTCGCTTCTGCTTACCGCACGGTATTAAAGGAAGCTGCATATATTATAGCAGGTATGCCACCAATTGACCTTCTGGCGATAGAGAGGAAGGATATTTTTGAGAGGAAGAAACGGCTAAACGATAGCACTCCAAAGGAAATCTGGGACTCAGCGAGGAAGCCGACAATGGATGCGTGGCAAAGAAAATGAGATGCCAGCAACAAGGGGCGATGGATACATCGCCTTATTCCAAGAATACAAGATTGGACTGACAGAAGACACGGTGAGGTTAATTACTATATAACACAATTTCTGACCGGGCACGGATACTTCCGTTAGAGGTAAAAGAAGGTGCTGAACATGTCTTTTGCGACTGCCCACGATACCGGAAAGAGAGAGAAGAATTCGAGTGATATCTTCAGGCCAGAGTAACTCCTGAGTCAATTATGATGGCTATGCTAACCTCAAAGGACGGATGGTCCAGCAACTATGCAGCAGACGTTCTGAAAAAACTTAGAAGGGACGAAGAGCAAAGGAGAAGAAGAAAATAGGTGTTTGTATGTAGATACAGGTGCGAATGCGTGTGTGTGGGTAAGCGTGGTTATGTATGTTTGGGTGCCGGTGAGTGCGTGAGGGTGGGGAGTGTCTTGGGAGCGAGGTTGGGTTACAGTGGACAGGTGGGTGTATGTGTACAACGGAGTGGGGGTGTGTGAATATCTGGTAGGGGGGAGTGAGTCGTAAGTGAGTAAATGCTTTGTTTGGAGGGGGGAAGGGGGAGCTTGTGGATGTGTAAGAGGGGTGGGAGAATGACTGTGTGTGAATGAGCAAGGGTGTTGGTCCGTGTACGATTGAGTGCGTGCGGGCGTGAGGCATTCAACACTGACTACAGTTGACAATTACGGAGATGACGACCACATCAGACCGAGGGGAGCAAAAGCCTTACGTTCCCCCGCGAAGCAATGCTTGGCAGCAGTACCCCGCCGGGTAAAGGGCCGATAAAGGACTCAGATGACGGAGCACGGGAACTTTTAAGGAGGGTTGATCGGAGAGGATTCGGCTTACAATTGGATGAGCCAATCTAATTGTAAAACGAAGGGGTTTTAGTTGGTGTGAATCCAACACACGGTCTGGGGTTGTCTCGATGATGCCAGAAACAATGTTCTGCCATAGTCTAGTACGATTTTTCCCTTCAACCTCTTTCTCCATTAAAGAAAAAAGAACAAAAAAAACACACACACTGGAAAATACGCGTCAAGATACATCTAGGAGGGCCCAGATAACAGGACAACGGCACCACCCCGAAGTAATACCTAATGGCAGTTTCCGGGGTGGCTCAGCTATAGAGAAAAGGGTTATGGGTTTTAGTGAATAAAAATATCACATTATCAGGAAGTGCGGTCCGTTTCTGGTGTCTGCTGGCGGCAGCAGTCGTCAGCCGACCGGCGCAGTCTGTCTATGGCAGCGCGGGCTGATAAAGATTTCCCATACTCCCTTGTAAAGAAAAAAAAAGAACACACACAGACGCATATACACACAAATGATGGGCTAAATCCGACCGACTACAATCTTCGTGGTACTTGTCGGTTAACGCTAAAGTTGACGGTAACCGTAAAACACGTTTAATGTACATTGTTTACAGTGTCTCAAAAACAGTGTAACTTGAGAATGCTGTAGAATTGCAAGGAAAAATCGTAGAGAACTCTTTTTTTAAATTAAAGGTACAGAGTTAAGCTTCAATGCTTTGTTATTTTCAAGTTCGAAAAAAAATTATTTTACTCCGTGTACAACCGCAAACTTTGTACTTTTTTCAAAAGGTGACCTTTAACTTGAAGATCACGTATTGTGCGGTTACATCCAATCAAAAAAAAAAAAAAAAAAATACCGACGTCAAAAAGTAGAGGTTTCAAGCTTTAATTTAAAAAAAAAAACGAATTTTTTCGTCCATTTTTGACAAAGTTGCAGCGTTACGAAAAACGGCTAAATTGGAGACTAATTTAGTGACGTCATACTTTTTTTGAGTAGTGTATATACGTAAAATAAATAATTAACCGTATAAGACGAAAATTAGGAATCCGGATCTCAGAAGTATACATAAATAAATAAAAACAACTTTAACTTTACGTGTCGCAATAAAAGAATTAAACTAAAGGCTGTAACGATCGCTCTTGCGAGAACTAGTATCACTTACATTTGCCGCGCTTGGATTAACCCTTTCAGTCATCATTTTTTATTTAGAATAAAATATTGATATTAAGTAAAATGATAGAATTTATTATATTAAATATTTTAATAAAAATTTTATTTTAATTACATTTTTAATACGTACGTCTTAGGGTAATCATCGTGACGTATAATTTGGGACGATCTAACAGTGAAATCAAATTCTATTTAACGTTTTTAGAAATTGTTAATAAAAGTAGGCATGTACGTACAAAATCATTAGGATAGGAAAAGAATTGCTTATAAGTAGAAAGTCCTAAAATTGAACAGTAATTGCTCTTAAAGCGGATCATCTGAAAAAGTTTATAAATATTTGATTTTAATCTTTGTAAAAATTCAGAAAGTCTAACATTCATTTGCACATAATTACTTGAGTAAAACTGAAGCTTCATTAAACATTTAAACCTCGAAATATGCTTTACAGTATGTAACGATTTTATTGGGATCGGGAAAAATCATGACAAGGAGATTGTCGTGGAAACTGTAGGAAATACGGGGAAATTGCCGGTTAACTAGGGTAGAGCGCGTGGGCCGGTAAGCGACCATTGCACGAGTGACTTATGGAAGCAATACGGAAAGAATGTACACTCAAAACTTTCTCTGATCACACTGTAACACTTATTTTATTCAATAAAGAAAACAGCTATATCTATAATAATTACGAAAATTCTATAATAAAGATTATATCGCGATCTCGCAATACCACTTACAAGAATAATTCCTTTGTTCCGCACAAACTACTATGAATTATTGCCACGTGGCAAATAGCTCCGGATCTCTACTTGGAAAAATACAAAATGCGACCGCGCAACTGTGTGGATCCCGAAAGAGTGATGGCGGAGCGAACAAGAGCTTGCAAAATGTTTTCAGAATGATTTAACTTATAATAATAAATGCGGAAGGCTTTGTGATCCGCTACTTGGAAGCGACCACGTACGTTTGTAGGTAAATAGTAAATTTTGCGATGTTACAACCTATATATGGACGCGATGTTCTACATTATTTAGGTTTATTATTACTCCAAATGTTAACTAGAATTTTATATTTTTTGACACTCAAAAAATGTAAAATCAAAATTAGTTATATTTACCTTGGTGTAGCCGCTTGTGAACGCGGAGTAATACTTCGCTGTTCGATGAGACTGCTTGTACTCCCTCGACTCTGCATACTGCTTCTTTTACTGCTTCCAGACATTTTGACTTCTAAAAAAACGAATTTTTACATAGTTTTATTTGTTGCGTATTATTTTTGATATTTCATGACGGATGGTAAGATACATAATTTATATACAAAATATTTTTATTGTATGTTTTATTTATGTGATACACATATCAATTTTATTTTAAATCATGAGCATCCTATGCTATAGTCATGAAATTATTGAGCCATGTAAAGTACTTTTAAATCAGATTTTATAGAAAGAAATCAAACATAAAGACTCTAAACGGGATTTAATGCTCTTCATCGCGCATTGCACGAATTTCACCTCAAGTTTGGAGCTTGTATCTTTTAATGAGAAAATAGTAATAAAAATTTAATAGAAAATATTTCTAAAGGATCAAGGCTTCAAAACAATTTAGTCAGATTTGATCTAGAAAATGATACAAAAAAGTTATAACCCATTAAAAAAAAGGACTGCGGGAGGACTACTTGAGATATTTTTCAACTGGATACAAAAACTTATGTATACGAAACTCTTATAACAGTTGTGTAACGGTTCATTTGGAACCCTTACTTTTTACTTAATAACAGAAGGCTAAAGAGCCAAAAATCGAACAGCCTGGGTGAAACCAAGGAACAGAGGCTCAAGCGGGCAGGCTATTTGAATAGCCTTGCCCTTAGAAAAACCTAATTCGGTAGGAAATGTGCAGATGAAATTGCATATTTTCTAATTAACTAGTAGAAATTCGTGTAGAATAGTTCGAAGTGTTAATATTGTAATCAGCCTCATTTTTCTGTGCGAGCCACTTCAAAATTTCAAGCTCCTGAAATCAACAGGTTGAGGGATAACGATTCGATTTCTGTCCATCACTGATATACAAATATAGTCAGATTTTGAAATTCGAATATGGCAGCCATCGATAATTAAAATTCAATATTTCGGATTAAAAGATGTCGCATTCTTTGCAGAATTCTCGACAAAAGTGATTTCATAATTTTTTACCCATTTGTGTAGATTAGAGTAAATAATTGCGAACTTTTTAATTTGCAGTCAATACACAGCATGTTTCTTCTAATCATTAGTCCGAAAAAAGATTTTTTTTCTGAAAATCTAATTCTTGAACATTTGAAGACTTCTGAAGTTACTAACCGCACATTCACGGTTAGATTTGTTAATTTAAATTTTTCATTGTCGGATCCAACATGGAGGAAATTTGATAAAAATATAGTCAAGGCTGCTCAAGGGCGCGGGTTCGAATCCGCTCGTCAGTCCGAAACTTTCTAAAACACTTAAGGGGGTATTATACCCATCATTTGCTTTTAAAAAAACACCTGAAACAAAAAATCCTTAGTATTAAGAGTTATAAAAAAAATATATATTAAAAATATAGTTTATTGTGATCAAATGGGCCCAAACTGTACTTCGTAGGTCCACTTGTTCCAGAGATATAGCTATCTCAAATTTTTTGCTTTGGCGTAAGCGCTAGACTGAACAGATAGATGGATTTTCATCAAACAGGGCTTAAAATCTTCGAAAGGAAGATATCGTGCTAATAGCAAAAGAAGAAGACGTAATGAAAGAAATGCTAAAGAGACTAAAAAAGTGGTTAAAAGGAAAAGGACTAGAGTTAAATGTAAAAAAGATAAAGATGATGATATTTAGGAAAGCGGAAGGGAGAAAGAAGAAGGTAGAATTTAACTGGAACGGAGAGAATATTGAAATAGTGAAAGATTTCAATTATCTGGGATACACGCTAAAAAGAAACAATAGAGATGGGAAACAGATAAGCAAGCTAAGAGGAAAAGCGAATGGGGTATTAGTGAGGATATGGAGTATAGCGGAATGGAACTTCAAAAACGGGTGGGAGATGAGAATGAGATTCTTCGAGGTAATGATGAATGGGATATTAACATACGGAACGGAACAATGGGGATGGAAAAAATGGAGAGAAATAAAGGAGATACAAATGAAATACATAAAATGGACAATGCGATTAAACGGGAACACGCCTTGGCACACGATAATGGAAGATACAAAAGGAAAAAAAATAGTAACCGACACAATAAAAAGAACGATGAAGTTCGAGGAAAAAATAAGCAAGGCGGAAGAAGACAGTCTAGAGCGTGCTGGGAACAGGCGTGTAAGGAGGAAGAAGAGGAATGGAGAAAAGGAGAAAGAAAGGAGAGAAAAGGGAAAAGAGAAGCACTGGAGAAAGCAGGCTTATCAGTAAAAGCGTGGAACGACAGAGTAAGACAAGGCACAATAAATGTAGAAGAGGTGATAGAAAGAATAAGAAGAGCGGAGGAAGAGGAGATAAGAAGGAAACTGGAGAAGTCCAAGTATGCCAAGAAAATTAGAGGGATAATCGGAGAAAACGGAAGCGTGTACAAGAGGGAAGCACTAAAGGTATCGAGAAATGGACTGGAAGTACTCGGGTAGATTCAGGATGGGAAATGAAACAAGAGCAAACGAATATTGGAGAAAAGAGAAAGAAAAAAGTGCAGAGTGTGTGGCAAGGAGGAGGAATCGATGAAGCAAGTGTTAATGGAATGCGAAATAACGAGAAACAGAGAGACAGAATGGATGGTACAACTCAAAGGAGACAGGAGAAGCTTACGAAGACTGAATGAGGTTTCATAATAAAAGAAAAGGAGTCGAAAATGAGAAGGGGAGGGCAGAAAGTGAAAATAGTTAGAGTAGAGAATAAAGGAAGGTACGCGCACAAGTGAGAAAAGATGGAAAGGAGTCAATCATACACACAAGCAGAGACAAGCAGAATGTAAACATAAGGAGGGGGAAGACAAGGGGCCAAGAGGACCAAAGCGTGGAAAGGCACAGAGAACGCAGAACAATATCAGGCTTCGCTAAGTAAGCAAGTGAAATATTAAAAGGATTTAAGAAGGTAGAGAGATGGAAGGAAAATTGAGAGCTGTTTGAAAAACTGAAGGAAATGAGTAAGAGAATGAGAGAATAGGAAGAAAGAACGGAGGAAGTGAAAGAGGAGTGGGAGAAAGGAAAGAATAGAATGGAAAGCAAGATCAAGGATTTGGAGGAGAAAGAGAGAGAGTGCTGCAGAAAGAGAAAGAACGGAAAAGACGGCATGACTCTGACAACGAGAAGGAAAGTTATTGGGACTGGGAAGAGGAAGATCAAGAAAGAGAAACAAGAGGACAAAAAAGAAAAGAAAGGAAAGAAAGGAAGGGAAGAAAGAGGGAAAGACCAGAGAAGAAGAAGTGATAGATAAATATAAAAAGAAAGTGCTCATAATAAAGAGAGGGGCAAAGTGGAGCAAAGACTATTCAATTAAAGATTGGTTGAAGAAGGAAGTGGGAGAGAGCAGTAGACTGGAATTTATAAGGGATAGCAAAAATATTGCAAAAGTATGATGCGAGGACCCAAGAGTGAAGGAAAGGATATGGAGGAACAGAAGCGAATGGGAAAGGAAGGAAACTACTAAGATAGAAGAGTGGAAAACAGTGATAGAGAGGAAGGCAAGATATGAAGCGTTGGAGGGGTGAAAAGGATTTTGAAAGAGACGGAATTCGACAACCCAAGAATAGAAATCAAGGCAAGGAAAGAGGGTGACAGAATGGAGGACGAGCAGGATCAAAGCTAGGTAAGAGAATGGAAAGAAGAGAGAGGTAAAGCAAAAAGAATGGAAACGGAGTGGGAATAGAAGAGAGAGTATTGAAGAGAAGCAGAATTGTCAACAATGCAAAATATCATTTTTTGGTGATATAACGAGATCCAGTCGGTCAATGTTGACGGGTTTGTGCGCAAATTAAAGATATTGAAAAACTCTATAAAAAAATTTTTTTTATAAAATAGTCACCACATATATAGATATACGTTTGAAAATTTCAAATTGCAATGAAAAAGAAACTAAGACAAATAACTCGCTGAAAAAATTATACATTGTGTATATTATGTCAAACTACTCCTTTGAATTTTTTCAGATTTTTAAAAGTGGTGGACACCCTTTAAAGAAATAAAAATCTTTTTTTTTATTTTTGGCCATATTACGTGGCTAAGAGCTGCTAAAAAATTTTTTTTGACCTTTATGTTATCCAAAAGACATAATTACTTCTGACTATTTCAGAAACAAGGAATACGAAACAACGAAGAACCCCGCACAAAATGAATGGAAAATGGGTCCCAGTCGATTAAGCTAAAAATGCGGTATTTTGTCGTCTTCGACTTCCTGATCAAAAGTTCTCATGGGCCCAAAGTAATCCTATGCATAGTTTCAGAGATATACAGGGGTGAAGTTTATTAGCTGATATTAGCCGTACGCCAGATTAAGCTTCACTAAGTTTCTATTGATTGTTTTGTTAACTGATGTCACTACATGTTGTTGGGGTTGCCGAACCTAAACCTGGAAATAACTTGAACGTATAATGTCACCTTTACATCATGCGAAGGTCATTTCAAGGTCTAATGTTTGTCAGCTAAAGAAAAGGTTTGCATTTAATGTCAAAAATACTGTTGTATGGATTATAGATATATAAGTAAAAAAGAAAAAGATTTTTCGAGAGAAGCTAACCAATGTTTGAGAGCGCCTTTTTGCGAAAAATCGATATATCTCGAAAAATATTTAATATTTTTGAATTTTTCAAAAACATACTTTATTGGCTCGCCGTGGGCTATATTTACAATAAAATATAAGTATGTACACGTAAAAGTGAACTCATACTAAATATGACGAATTTTAGCGGTTTTTTCGATATATCTCGAAAAGTAACGAACTAATCGAGACTTGCTACATCACAATTGAAGAGTAATTTTAATACCTACTCTCTCATTTAACATTGTTCGATCGGAGTTATAGTTTTCTTGTTATTTGCGAAAAACCTACTTTTCAAATTTGACGAATTTTTTTGCCTAGGTTCGCCACTTCAGCTCGAGTTCATCGACCCACAAAGTTGTCTTAGAATTTTTTTCTCTATACGACTATATTTTTTGTTTGCTGTTAAGAATTGTGTCACGCTCCTCTCCCTATTGATTGGACTAGGGATACTTCGATTGGGTATGCCTGACGGTTGCTTCCTGATCGGGCACGAGGTTGACGTGGCAGCTGTCATTATTGCTCGTAATATGAAGCTAACACAGACGCGACTAGATTAGGTCATGCGTCGAATACGCCGTTGGATGGGCGATCATGGGCTGGAACTACCGAAGGCCAAAACTGAGGCCGTACTCCTCACGAAGAAGCGCATACCCAGAGTGCAGCCGCAGAAAATTGGAGAGAATTCGGTACAGACCAAGGCATCCGGGTCCCAAAACAAAAAAAAAAATTAATTAATTAAAAAAAAATTAATTTAAACAATAACAGAAAGTTGAACAAATAAGAAAAAAAGGTTTACGTCCATCAATCTGTTTTTGCTATTTGATGTGCATAAATTTTTCAGAGTAAATGTTCGAACTGAAATCCATCTACAGTTTGACAGTGAGCTATCCGTTGATAAAAATTAGACACAGCATTTCTAATAATGTTTTGATCTATTAAAGCAGCTTCTTGAAGAATACTGTCATGTAATTCATCTAAATTATTTGGCTTTGTAACATAGCGGACGGTGCGACGCCGCACCGCTTCCCCGTACTAACGTCACTACTAAATTTGATTTTAGCTTTACCCAGAGAATCCGTCTCCGGGGAGGCCGACCGAACCGAATTACTGCAACCGGGGTGTTGCAGCCGAACGCGACGC
>JAWWML010034781.1:0-10818 GCA_035047165.1 Ormyrus rosae
TTTTGTTACAAATAAACTTCGATTTAATTTACTTCCGATTTACTTTTGATACACTTCCGGTCCACTTCCTATGCACTCCCGGTAAATTTTTGGAACACTTTAGGTCCAGTTTTGATCAATTACCGGCCTCTATATCCGATAAATGATCAAAAAACATAAAAAGTCTGAAGAAAAAGGGGGAGGGGTCGAAAAATTTAATATCGGCTGTACTTCCGATTTACTTCAGGTACACTTCCGGTTCCTTTCCGATGCACTTCCGACAAACTTTTGGAACACTTTAGGTTCAGTTCCGATCCATCATTCCGGTTCTAATTCCACGAATGAGCATTATTTTAAAAAGTTTTAACAATTTAATGGAAAAAAAAATTGACGCTCCTTAATTTAATAGAGGATAAACTTTTTGAATATTTATGATATAGTCACATGGATGACTATAAATTGAAGGGCTGACTGTACGTACAGATGTTTGCCCTGTTCTAATTTTCAACAACACATAGTTGCACCAACTTTATCGAAAAAATTTGAGATTTACAAACTAACTGAAGTTAGCACATACAGTCAGCTCTTCAGTTTTGTTTTGTAGTCTACATCATAAATAATTAAAAAGTTTATAAAGTAATTAGATGAATTAAAAGAAGTGGAAAACTTGGAAATGTTACCTACTGGAAATGAAGAAATATCAGATAAGTATCAGACTTTTAAATATAACCTATCTAAAAAAATTATTTTTACAATAAAAGTACCTGATTCTTTGTTTTAATGTTAATTTTTCAAGTAGTTGCAGGTTAACAAGTAAAGGGTAGCAGCAATGACTTATGTAAGAGCGCAAAACATTATTGTGTGACCAGGCTCTTTACTTTGCCAGCTTTGCCTAGAGCCTTCTGAAATGCACCTTCGACATGGGCCTTTTCCGTTATCCTCTGTCCTACTTCTAGTAGCACTCCTCCATTTCGTGTCTTTCGTATCCTTCTGACGTCGGCCTGAATCTCTTCAGGTTTGAGGTTTTCCTCTAAAGTACCTACGATTTATGCGTAGGTCTTCCAGTCAGACGGTTCGATGAGGATCGCCTGTCTGAGTCGTCGTGGGATGATTGAATTTTTTTCTCGCGCTCTGTTCGGCGGTGCTTTTGTTTGCGGGTTTGGGCCCACAACGGCTTCCGTTGTTTTCTTTTTCGTTTTGGGGTCCTTGCTTCTACCCTGTTTTGTCTGCCGTTCGCTTTCTATCTGGCTCCTGGGCCTTTTCGCGAGGGTAGATTCGGCGGTGTCGCCTTTCTCCGAATCCTCTCTTTCCTTTCTCTTTGATCTTCTTGGCGTCACCTCTAACGAGGGCCCTTTCGGTTTTTTCTGCAGTATTGCTTTAACTGCTACGTGGGACTTGCACATCTCGTCTATATTTTGACTCATTATCAGGCCATTGAAAGAACGGCCTCAATTCCGTCTTTTGCCTGCGTTGGATTGTTCCTCAGCATTAAATTGGAGACAGTTTTAGCGTTTTCCTGGAGACAGTCAAGGGTCTTCCTGTGACTCTCCATCAATCTCTCCATACGTTCAAATTCATTGTAGTTGGCTCTCCCCAAAATCCGAGCCAGTGTTGACCATCGAGGCTTTCACTCAATCAAAATCAACGGCGGGATTTATCATTACTGGGTTGCCCGCTTGGGGTAGTTTCTTTGTACTACACACTTATCCATACTTGGTTTATTGTTTGGGGTTGCTTCCCCTAGTCTGTTTGGTCCACGGGGCATATTTTATTTCTGCCCTACCCTGCAAGCATGTTGAGGAAGCACCATCCAGGTGCACCGATCGCTCTGGTGTCTAGGTCCTCCACACCCGCCGAGCTTCTCCTATTCGCCATCCAGGGGATGCGCCGCGTACGGGGTGTCAGACATCCCCGCGCGGAACAAAAGTAGTAGTATTTTTTTACTACCACGTATTAATTACCATTTGAGATAAAAAGACGTCAATTTCCGATTACATTAGTTTATGCTATGACAATAATTAAATTTCAAGGTCAAGCATTTGATAAAGTTGGTATCGGACCGGAAGTGAACCGGAAGTAACTTTAATTATTAATTTTTTAAAAGTGAAGGGTGACCACAGATCGAAGACTACAAACCAGAAGGCGATTAATATAATAAGAGATTTTGTATGAAAAAGTACAAATATTTTATAAGAAATTCTGTAAATTAATGTTATTTTTAGGAATAACGTTAATTTTCATACAAAGCTTGTAAATATTTGTCTATAGAATTGAAATTTTTTTATTTTAAGGCACACTGGTGTTAATTATAATATATTTTAATATTATGTAGTTACTAGAGGAACTTTAGATGTTTAGAAATGGAATTTTACTGAAACGATAGGTCAAATTTATGATCAGTTGAGAACCTAGACGAAGAGGACATATATCAGGATCAAGACAACGTTAGACCCTGGGACTGCACATATCATCTCTACATGTGCCATCGACGTGTCTTTATGAGTTTCAGGCGAATCCATTACCCGAAGGTACTGGACTCTCCATGTCACTAAGGTACTGATGATAGGCTATCCTTAGACACCTGGATGCAGATATTTATAATAATATTATGTTCTCTTACGACAAAGGATTATAGTATTTACTGTAATATCGGTTACAGTTCAATTATAGTTGAACTGTAATAATTATTACAGTAAACCTATAATAATCTCGCAATATTATAAGTATCAACTATAGTCAAGTACTATGGTCACCAAAATATTACTTTAATTCTCAATTATCAACTACAGTTGCTTCCTGTAATGATGTACTATATACTGTTAAGTATACTACTGTAGTACTTACTACATGGATATAGTGCCTTACTATGGTGCAAGATTAACTAACACTACTGTCAGGTTCGATCATAACATTAAAAGGTTATGTCGCTTTTTCTGCCTCCGAATTAACGTTTTAGCAGGAGGTGCGGCGCCTTAAATTCGATCTCGCCGCGGGCTCGATATCTTGAACGCCAGCACTCGGCTCATTCAAGTTGCTCGTACGGTTACCTTGCCTTCCCTGAGCGATGGTATGGAGGGGGTGCACTCTACGGCCTACGCTGGACCTGCTGATCTCGTCGGTTACTTTACTTTTAGGCAGCTTCCTTGTTAGCTGGCTTGTCTTATAAACCCGTTCTATAAAACCTGGCAATCGGCTTGTTCCGGGTTGTGAAAGGTATTCCTCTTAGTTTGCTCAGCTGAGGTCTCGCCTTGGTAAAGATCCTTGAGTATTAAGTTCAACCTCGCCGGACGGCTGGTTAATTCGCAGTACCTCTCCCAAAGGATAGTGTATATAATAAAAAAGACTGAAGGTTAAGTGAAGGAAGACCTCGCTAGAGCTAATCTCGGCACCTCTCCAGTGAATGGTGCATAAAAAACGTTTCGCTCAGGTGAAAAGGGCTACACAAGGCTAAGATCACTTTCTTGCACTTGTATCGAAAACTACTATTTCGTAATTATATAATTCAGATAAATTGGCGAAAAAAGGTGCTCTCAAAAATTGGTTAGCTTCACTCGAAAAATGGTCCCAGAAAAACGATTCCGGAGTCATTTTCTTGTGCAAGAGTTTTACTTTTATAATAAACAAGTTTTGAAACGATTTTTTTAATTTAACCCTTTCAGGAGCACGTTAGACTGCAGAATATATCACTATAACTCAAGGTGAATTTTAAGGCTTTTGGGGTATCTGAATCCAAATCCAAGGTCTATTGTTTTGTATCAGGTCAGGATCAAAATCATTTCAAGGTCAAATCGAAAAAATGCGCCTGTGCGTGTGTGTGTGTGTGTGTGTGTGTGTGTGTGTATTTGTGTACGTGCGCGTGCGTATGCGTGGTGTATTTTTAAGTGTGTGAATCTCAGTCAGTTTGTATGCTCTTATCCAAAATGTAACATCTGCACGTATACATACACATACGTGGGATCTATTTTAGGAGGGGTGAATTAGGTTTCAGGGGTGGTCGTGATAATTGAAGAAAAAGATTTTTACTTATAAACTAATAAAAATATAACACATGCTACACTCGAATTTGTAGCATATTTTATAATTTTTTGCGGGATTTTTTTTGCCTATTTAGTAATATACATAAATTCTTTACTAAATAATTGAACCTAGAAAAAAATTCTCCAAAACATATGTTGTTCCAGTAAGTCTACAGAACACATATTGTTTTGAGATCGAGTGACTTCTTTGTTTGATCTCGGTTGGAAATCTCTCCCTTGCGCTGGTGTTAGGTTTTAAATAAAATAGGCAAAAAGAGTTCACGACTAGTTGCAGTTTATTGAAAATTGGTGGCTCATGTCGGAGTGTTGCTTGAAGTAGTTCCACATGGAGGAACGTCGATGTGTTCCGGAGCACGGGCGGAAGCCAAGAGAGGGAGCGAAAGCGTTGCTCCGCTCTCCAGAGCTCCTCGTACTATCGTGTTTTACATATAGTTGCGCGCCTACAGAGTCACTATTAAACCACTATTAATTGGTTCGCGCGGTCTCCTGATTCTTCGCAAGGCACGACGGGAAGCGTGACGTCACATAAGCAGTACAAACTATAAATTTACGTGGTTATACATTTTTGCTTTTGCCTCATATTCTAACTTACTAATACTAAATTTTCAACACATATAAGAAGATTTTGTATTAATATCTATATTTTTGTGATTATTGCTGAATTAAAATTAAAAAAATTAGCATTTTTCGTTAATCAATTGTTTATAACAATTCCGTACATAACTATTTGGGTTAAGAATCATGTAAGTTATCCAAAACAACTACTTTGAAGTCTAAAAAACCAAAACGTTTATGTATTTAACGTCAATAATAAAAAAAATTATTCAAAAACCACAGAAAAACAAGTGGCATTCTGAGAGTGCCACTGCCCTTGAAAGGGTTAAAGTATATAAAAATGAATTTGAAAAAATTCAGTCATTTTTTTGAAACACTGTTTTTAATTTTAATTAATTTTATTTTAACATGAATATAACTATGATACTTGCCTTTTTCTCAACGAGATTCTCCAGATTAAGTACAAAAGGATTTTTGTACGTCATCTTGAAGTGGATATATTGACGTTTTTTTAAGCACAAGCGAATTATAATGCGCGAACTTATGCTTCAGAACGGCCGTATGAGTTTCCATCACTCCGGCTTATTGCACTTCAAAATCGTTGAAGAACGTTGTAGTAAAATTAAAATTACGCCCTGGGGAACTTTTTGGAAAAAAAAAAATTATATTGTCTCCAGAAAGTCGTAGGATAGTTTTTGTTTTAAATTCGTGAAAAAATATCAACAATCTGTTCTCAGAATGTCGTCTCCGTGAAGTTAAAATTTGAGACAGTATTTTCAAAAACATAAAAAAAATGACTGTTGCGTCTGTATATGTAGTGAGCATTCAGGTGTGAGTGTGCGCAAATTACTTATGTATGCGTGCGAGTATATGGGAACGAAGAGCAGGAGAGTGAGAAGATTAGCACGCAGACGCTACGCAGCACCGACGGCACATAGCTGCTTCCTGTATAGCCCTACGAGTATCCTTAGAGAATCCGTGCGGTAATAAACTATTCCAATAGATTAAGAACAAACATACGTTGCATCATTTATTTAACCACCTACCAATTCAGTAAGACACAACAATGACTGTATTTTTCAAATTGATTTTTTTATATTTTACATTAAAAATCGTTCGGGTGAATCTTATTTATTATGAAAGCATAATTCTTACAGAAGAAAATGAATCCGAAATCGTTTATCTCAGACGATTTTTCAAGTGAAGCTAATCAGTATTTGAGAGCAGTTTTTTGCGAAAAATCGATATATCTCAAAAATATTTAATATTTTTTAATTTTTTAAAAACATGCTCGTCATGGGCTATATTTACAATAAAGTACAAGCACGTACACGTAAAGATGGACCCGTACTAGATATGACGATTTTTAGCGTTTTTTTTTTTTTTTTTATTTGACATATCTCTGAATGTAATGTGCTAATCGAGACTTGTAAGCTCACAATCAAAAGATAATTTTAATATCTACAACTTTCTCCTTCAACATTTTTCGATCGGAGTTATAGTTTTCTTTTTATTTGGGAAAAACCTACTTTGTCAACTTTATTAATTTTTTTGCCAAGGTTTGCCACTTTAGACCGATTTTATAGACCCAGAAAGGTGTCTTAGAAGTTTTTTTTCTATATGAATATATTTTTTGTTTGCTATTAAGAATCGTGTCACGCTTCTTTCCCTATTGATTGGACTTGTAAGGTACTATAAACGTGTAGCAAATCTATAGGAATTTGATACAGAATGTAGTTTAAGACTATAATTTTGGACTATAGTACGGCACTACAAACACGTAGTAAATACTGTAGTAATTAATTAGAGAATGTAGTATTAGACTATAATCTTAGACTGTAATTCTAGATTATATATATTTTTGTAAAAAAATTTTTGTAAGTGTAATATTATTCTAAATTGTAATGTTATTTTAACCCTAACAGCATTGAAACCTTTTCAAAATATTTTTAAAATATTTTAATAACGTGAAAAATTTCTGAAATAATATTAAGCATATATTAAAAATATTTTTAAAAGGTCGAATGTAACACATCAAAATATGTTAGTGAAATAATTTTATAAAATATTTTAAATTATTCTAGCAAGATGTTTAATAGTACATTCTGCAACAAGGGGAGTAAATGAGCTATTTCTAGCGAGGGTGAGGTATGAAAATACCTCACCCGAGTCTGAAATAGCTTATATTCCCGTGTTACACTCGGTGTTTTTGCCAACGAGGGCATGAAAAGCCCTTATTTGGTGTTAGAAAGTTGGATAGATGATTTTGCATTTCAAATCGTACATAGAAATCGTATAGTTTAAAACGGAGAAAAAAAATTAAAAAAAAATTTATTTTTGAAAAATTTTTTAAATTAAAAAAAAATAGAGTCGTTTTCCCCGGTAAGCTCCGCCAGAGGCGGGAAAAAAACAAAACAATTTTGTTGAACGTTTCAAATGTTCGATTTTCTACGCTATTTTCTAGCGTGAAATGAGGGCCATTTCATGTCTGAGTTGGGAAAAATATATTTAAAATGTTATGAAATCTTATAAAATATTGTAAAATGGTTTAAAATCTTTTTATTGTAACAAGATTTCTATTGCTATATATTTTAAAATTTTTTGTAATCTCGACTTCTCTCTTGTTTCTCAGGCAGGTTTTGTTTTTAGAGGTGAGGCGGCGAGCTTGACGCTGCGCGTCTTCAGTTGCCCGCTAACGATCATAAGAGACAGTTGTCTTTACAAATAAATACTTTTATATTGAGCTTAAAACCATCTCATTTATTTTAATAACCCGAATATCTATCAGGTTATCGGCCCAGGCGCGTTGTGCATTGCGCTTTAACTGCGTAATTGTTTGTGTGAATTTTACTTTTGTGAAAAGCTGTTTTTGTGGTGAGCTGTGAGGTGCGAGGTGTGAGACATTTTTTTTGACTGGGATATTTTTCTGACACTTTGAAAATAGACCAGGAGTCACCGTTGGAGGAGAGCTTCGAGATGCTGTGGAAGGATAAAGGTGCGCAAGGAGAGAAGGTATGTGCCAGTTTTTGCATTCGCGAAAGTGTATAATACAGACGCGGTGTGTAGTGTTGCGTCTTGTAATGGTACATTAAAAGTAGAAGTAAATATGTCCGCCTTGTTAGAAATTGAATTATTTTAGTAACAAACAAATTTTGAAAAATATATTTCAAATCGAAGCGAGTTTAAAATCAAAATTATAATAGGCGAGATGAGTTTAAAATTAAATAATCGTAATCGTTCGTCTTAGAGAACTCATTTTTTCGGTTTTCAGCTTTGTATTCAAAAACTAATTGACAAAATGGCTTGAAATTTTTACACATTATAGCTACATATATTCCTAATCACCAACAATTTTTTCAGACAGTTAATAATTTAATTTAAGAATTATAAGCTTTTTTTAAAAAAAAAAAGTTTTTATTAAAAACAAAAGAACTATAAGAACTAGGGTAACTTTTTTTCCCTAAACTTATAGATATAATTTGAACTATAAAAATTATGTTAATTATGATAACTTTTTTTAAGTTTTTAAGCAAATAAGTCGATAAGCCAAAACTCTTGCAATGTATATAATGTTTATAAATGTTGTTTATAAACATAAAACTATAATTATGTTAACATTTTTTAAGTTTTTAAGTAAATAACATGCTTTGAATTCGCTGTTGACATGCTGAAACTTTATAAACATTATATACATTGCAAGAGTTTTGGCTTATGGACTTTCCTCTCCTAGGACAGAATTGACTGAGGGTTTTCAGGCACTGACATTCAGCACGTCAACAGGGAATTAAAGATATGTTATTTATTTAAAAACTTAAAAAATGTTAACATCATTAACTTTATTACTTTTTATAGTTTAAATTATAGAAGAAATTTCGAAGAAAATAAAGTGAATTTTTTCACAAAACAATAAACTTTAAAGCTGTTTTCTGGAAAATATACAATTTTGAAGTTTGGCGTAAGCCAAAGGTCTAATGAATAAATCAATTTCGATGTAATTGGGCTTAAATTGTAGGTAATTAATGTGATTTCAGTTTGAAGAGTTGTATGTATTAACATTTTTTGATTAAATAATTAAATAAGTTCAAAAACTGAAAAAAATCATAAAATGCAAAAAATTTTAGCAATTTTTGAACTTTTAAAATATTGCAAAAAAAAAATAAATAAATAATTCAAAATCAATACATACAACTCTTCACACTGAAATCACATTAATTACCTACAACGTAAGCCCAATTACATTCAAATTGATCTATTCGTTAGACCTGTGGCTTACGCCAAAGCCAATTTTTTGAAAGTGATGTTTGAAATAAAATGAGCGTAGAGGCTTCTACTACAGCTCATTTTATCAAGAATTGTCTATATTTTTATAATATTATGCGTAGATTTTACTAACTATTACAATTGTTTTGTTTAAGGTGTTTTTAGATGAAAATTTCTAAAGGTGTACACCCCCCCCCCCTTCAGGTGTGGGTTTGAGGTTTATGGGTTTGGCATTTGTGGGTTTATAGGTTTAAGGTTTGTCGGTTTGATGTTTATGAGGTTGGGGTTTGGTGTTTGGTGTTTGTGGGTTTATGGGTTTGACGTTTATGGGTTTGGGATTTGTGAGTTTGTGGGTTAGGCGTTTGTGGGTTTGAGGTTTATGCATTTGGGATTTATTGATTTAGGGTTTGTGGGTAAGAGCACTTACTTCCTCTTAGCGTCATATAATGAAATCATTTTTTTTTCGATCTCGCTGCAGGTCTACGCATTAGCTTTATTGAAATCGGTTTCGAAATATGGCGTCCACAGACTTTTGCGCGGAGAGAGGGGACCCATCTTTCCTCGCTCCGCACCCGACTTGGCCCCAACGTCCTTAAATAGAAATATTAACTGTTGTACAGTGTCTATGATCGCGAATCTCAGGCTAACTCTCAAAGTCGCGGCCGCCTTGTCATGGCGATCATGTCAATAAGATAATTCTGATAATTCCGATATAGAGGTGTAATAATAATTTAAAAATTTATATATAATATAATTTGACATATTTATGTATATTATCATTTTAAATATTTATATTTGATGTTTGCAGAATGGTTCTGGACAATGGATTAGTCTTGATTCTGAACTTGAAATGAGAGGGGGTGAAGTTATTGGCACAAAAAATCCAACAGGGCATACCCTTCTGATAGATTGCCGATTTGAATTACCTTTCGGTAAGTAGTTTCAGAAACTTTTTTAATTAATTGTATCACTTGAGATTATTTAAAGTCACCTTAAACACAAATATGGGGATATCCTCACAATTTTTTATATGACGTAAAAAAAATTTTTTTTTTAATTTCAAAGCACACTTATGTCCTTTAGTATATAGGTTCAGATGATCACTGTAAAAGTTAAAACACTCGTGTAATTCATTTATAGCATACCGCGTCAAGGTTAAAAGGTGAACAATACAATTTTTTTTCGTTTTAATCGTGAAACATCTGCGTCAAAGATTTTTGCACACAAAGGGCACGTGTGTTGACTGTCGAACAATCCATACACATCTGCTTTTATTATTGTGTGATATTTGAAATCTTACGACATCAGTCGTACCGTGAAATATACGTGGTGGGCCATTTTAATCGCCCCACCTGAATTTCTCGGAATCTAAGAAGGATATAGAAAAATCGTCCAGACAAAAAGTTATTAAACAAAACTTAATTAATTAAAGTTAGTTACAAAAGTTAATAGTGCTAACGACCTTGACCTTATTTCAAGGTCAAAGTTATTTTTTTAAATGGAAATACCTATTTTTGACCTCGGATTCGAAAAGAGAAAAATATTCTACGTCGTAAATGGTATGAGAATCAAGGTTATGGCAAGGTCGAATGAAGGTCAAATTTACGAATTTAAAATCCCCACTTACATTTTTCATCACCTGAAGCCAAATACTTCAAACATTGTTTTAGACAGATGTTATGGGTAGGGGACAGTCAAAAATCATCAAAAAACTCAATTTTTTTTTATTTTAAAAATGTGTTCTAGACGTATCAAAGAATGTACTAGAACGTTCATTTAATTTTCTAATTCATAATACGAAATGTACTACGAAATACATAGTATGTGACGTCTATGACAGTCAGGACAGTCAGGATTCGACAATGAGAATGCACCTTAATGTTATGGCACATGTATTGTAATGTAACACTTACTGTATGCGCGTCGGCTGCTACTATTTACTTCATTTGTTGGCTGACACTTTATCTATTTATTTGTTCAAAATGAA
>JAWWML010034782.1:0-10811 GCA_035047165.1 Ormyrus rosae
TTTTCGGATTTTCCCAATGCAATGATTTTGCTAAAAATAATTTTCTATGAAAAAATCAGTTTTTTGTGTGGCGGGGGAAGGAGAGAGTAGGTGGGGAGCCAAAAGTACCATGAGAGGTCCTCATTTTGCGTGCCTAAGCAACTGTAAAAAAATGTGGCAATTCCAGGAAGGGTGTTATTTTCACTATTATAATGGGGGATACCCTTTATAATAAACCTAATTGAATATTTAAATGAACATCCCCTATTTTCAACAATAAAATAAAAGTTTAATTGATTTTTCCTTTTTTTAGAAGTAAATATAGCAGATAACCTCAACACGCGGCCAGGATTCTGCTGTGCAACTGAATACATGAAGTTGTACACAATGAAACTACAGTAGTTTACGAGCTGATCAGCTGACACGCGAGAAGAGCGACCAAGCGACTATGGCGACGCAAAGCGCCAGAATATAAATTTTAAATTTAAAAAATTTATCTTATATTAATAAAAACAGTATTTTTAAACTTTTATATTCATATTATATTATTTTTAATAAAATTTATTAATAAATTATAAAGATTTTAGAAATAATTTCAAAAAATCTGAAATTACGAATTTTAAGTAAATAATAATTTTTGCATTATGTGCTATAACTTTTTCAATTTTTTATATTTTTGTTTAAAAATTTATTTCTGTATAAATTATAATCTATAGAATCGAAATATGTAATAAAAAATATTTCGATTTTTTGAAATTTTTTCGGTATAGAACCCCTTTAAGCTAAAAAAAAGAACTTTTATTTTTTTGTTTCAGATCCTATTTAGCCATGATTTTGAAGTGCTTTTTTATATAGTGTTGTGTTTTAAATCCTATTTTAAAAATGCAATTGGTGGAATAAGTGCTTTTACAGATATGTAATTTTAAGCCCTGTCACCCTTATCTGATACTACAGACATTGTGCTGCTTTTAACATGATGCGCACAACTGTAAGCTTCCACTTATTGAAGAGAGAATTATAATACAGATATTAATTTATAGTAATGATCCTGATATTTTTTATCTCTGTATGCTCGACGCGATTGGTAAGATATTGGAGAGAATTATCCATGGAAGAATTGAAGCAGTAGTCGAACCGCAATTGTCCGACAACCAATACGGCTTCCGCAAAGGCTGTTCGATTCTGGATGCCATAAACCGGGTCGTCTCCACTGCAAGAAAAACGATATCCGGCAAAAGGTGGGAAGGAGGCACAAAGACGTATTGCCTAGTGATAATATTAGACATAAAGAATGCCTTTAATTCAGCTAAATGGAGCCACATTATGGAGGCTCTTACTAAGATGAATGTACCGGAGTACCTACGGAAGATAGTGGGAAGCTACTTTGAAGACAGGATCCTTACGTATCACACTGATGATGGTCCGCAGGAGTACAAAGTCACTGGTGGTGTTCCGCAGGGTTCAGTACTAGGCCCTCTACTCTGGAATGTCATGTACGACGGACTACTGAAGTTGGAGTTGCCGAAAGAGGCGGAACTAGTGGCATTCGCGAATGATGTGGCCCTAGTAATCGTAGCGAAACATCTGGAGGAAATCAACTACATCTTTGATATAACTTTCGGAAGAGTACGTCAGGGGAGGGACTCGGTTGACCTAAGGTTGGCAGAGCATAAGACGGAGGCAGTGCTGATCACCAGTAGAAGGAAAGTGGAAACTATCACACTACGAGTCGGCAAATATGAGTTCACGTCCCAACCATCTCTCCGGTACTTGGGAGTGATAATAGACGCCAGGCTCAGCTTCAAGCAGCACGCGCTACGAATGGTCTACACAAGGTGTTTAAAAATACAGAAGTACATAGCTCTGATAAAAACTAAAGGCAGTTGTGAAGGGAAATTGCCCTTATGTCGAGAAGCTACAAGAGATATTTAGTGGTGTAGCAGCACAATCAGAAGCAGATATAAATTAAACCCCGTAAGAAATAACTATTATAGGATTCGAATCTTCTCTATCTGGTTGGGGAGCCATATGTAATGCAGTCACTGCACACGGCTGGTGGAATGAAGATAAAAAACGCGAGCGCATGAATTATTTAGAGTTTAAGGCCGGTTTTATGGACTAAAATACTTCGCGGCAGACGTTAAATCATGTCAAATCCTCCTTTTAAATTTTGTAATGAAGAAAGAACCTGTAACAAGAAAGTATCTAAATTAATATCACCATTTCATTTAATTATTAATTAAATTATAATATATTAAAAGGTAAAAAAAAAAAAGAAACTTAGAAAAATAAATGACGAGGACTCCTCAGCACTCCTTAAGATCCCTCTGATCATCCAATTGAATCTGAAAAATAAAGAAAAAAGATATTAATATAAATGTAAATAGAAAAGAGAAGGATTGAAAAAATACTTGCATGATCTTGAAGTACCGGAAGGAAATTGGCTCCGGAAAATAAAGATATTAGATTATGTTAATGTTTATTATTAGTATGGAAAAAATAAATTAAAGGTACATATCTAGACGTTGTTGAAAGCCTACTGGATCAGCGTAGCCTGCTATCCAAATAAGACCCAGGTTGGTCATCTCCAAGGAAGTAGCTGCACCTATAAAAGAGAAAAAAATAATTAGAATTAGGTTGCGCAAGAAAGGAAGAATAGACAGGGAAGATAGGGTGGTAGGCAGGATAAAGAAAAGGTAGAGGAAGGGAATAGGAGTGCCAAGGAAGGAAAGGGAATAGCCGCTGGATTCACCTGGTTACCTAGGAAGAAAAGAAGTTAAGAAAGATACTAAAATAGCCTTGTTGAGGTGTGACGATGAAGGCCGGCGGCGGAGGAGGTTATGTCGCTCCGTGTCGCCGCTGAAGTTCGAGGTCCTCCCGGACCGACCGCCCACCACTTCACTTACACAACACCAGCACTCACGAGACGGACGACATCCCTGCACGCACCAGGGGGCCGTCGAACACCGCTCCAAGGCCGAAAGAGAGAGAGATAGCGAGCGCGCGCGAACACATGTGCGGAGTACATGGCGCAACTAGTGGCGCATGCGGCGCAAACGGCGTCTACAATGGCGCGTCCACCGTGAACTTGGCTGCCAATGCAGATCGAACTGCATTGGATAAAGGCGCGCGCATACTTATAAATGGTGTAAACGGCGAATTGCGGAATTTCCACTATCGGAAATATAAATAGATATAAATATTTGCCAGACTTAGCCAAATTGTAGAAAAATTATTCGTAATCCCGCGCCGATTAGAGAGGGCGCTGTCACGAACAATTATTGGTTGTACCAAATTATGCGAAATTTGTAATCGCGAGGAAGAAGGTCCTTCGCAAAGGGACCGACGCTATTCCGTGCTTACCAGTCTAGCTAGTCAGACGTGTTAGAATCTTATTAAGGCTCACGCCATTTTGAATTTCAAAGTTTACTTTTGTTCTCGAGTTTCTCGAAATTTTGGTCGTGCTTTCTTGGGAGAAAATGATAATATTTCATTATTAATAAAATTTCAGAAAGGAGGCAATTTATTTAATCTATATTTTTTAAATTTTTTTTTATATATTTCCTTGCCAGACTTTTTACATTTTTACAGATGCCAGTCTTAGTTTTTATAGGTGCCAGTCTTATTTTTACAGGTACCAGTTTTACTTTTACAGGTGCCAGATTTTATTTGCAGGTGCCGGATATAAATTTTCTAGAACTTCGGATTTTTTTTTTGTTCAAGTGTTAGGCCGTTAAGTGTACGGTTTTCGCGCGATCATTACCGTAACCGTTCTCGTGAATTAGTTTTTCCTGGTGAAGTGATAGCTTTGTGACCGCCCGCGCCTTGGAGTTTGCGTAGAATCACACGTTGGGACGTTTCGGATAGAAAGAGTAAAATTAAATTTACAAAGTTAAATTTACAAAAGTAATTTAAAAGGTCACAATTTAGAATCCTAGTCCTTCCCTGGTCATTGGTTAACTCGGCTCTGGCTCTCGATTCGAACGTCGGAGCAACGAATGGCTTCGATACCAACAAATTGCGGCTTTCACGAGCCTAACGCATCAATAATGGTAGCCAGCGGGCTTATATTTGGGGATTTAAATCCTTAACAAAATAATCAACTTTTCGCACTGGTACAGAAATATAAATCACTTTTCGTACTGCGTGCGCGTAAATGCAGTTCCCACACTGAAAGTAGGATCGAAAAAAGGGCACTTTCCATACATGAGTAAAAAATGTATCGTGTATAACACGTGCGGAAAGCTTCTTCACTCGTGTGAAATAGGCCTCTTCCCGCACTTGTTATACAATGTACTATTTCGTCCTGAAAAGATACAAATTTGATTGTAAACCTTAATTAATTGTTATAATTTTTCCTATTTTAGTATTTTATTAATGCAAATAAGTTTTTATATTTATGTTTTTACCCCGTATAATAATCCTCACTAGATCATTTTTTGTACATTTGTTTTGATATTCTTCAACTTTGGGTAAAGATTCTCTTAAATCATTTATTTTTAGTAAACCTTTAAGAAATTGAATGTAATTAATTGCGTGCCTTAAAGTATCTACTTTTGATAATCGTTTTTCAAATGGTAATTGCGGTAAATGTGCCCGTAAATCTTCAAATGCATCATTTATATTTTGCATACGTTGTCGTTCTCTCATATTTGCTATTTGACGGTGATGAAGTCCTTTGAAGATGCATCTTTTGTCACGAGTATACGTATTATTACGTAAATTATATCTGTAAAAACATTTATACTTATAAATCGGTTATAAATTCATTGATTTCATTTTCTAAAAACATTTCAAATATTAGCATTTCTTAAACATTCACAACCGCAATAAGAAATCGTAAAATGTCAGTGCAATAAATTTAAGTTTGAAAAATTCCTCTTAAGATCTTTAGTTTTGAGTTTCTGTTACACTTCTATTCTCAGCAGTTTTAATTTGTTATGCTCATTCGATTTTAATTTCCATCATTCTAAGAACAAAAAAATTAGAAGAATATAATAAATTACTTTCTACGAAAGTATAAACTAAGGCAAGTATGAATTATTTTTAGAATCTTATTTGTGCTAATATACAAATATCAAAAGTATTATTTATTTATGAAGAAAGTAATTCAATATATTCTTTTCACAGCGGTGATTAAATGACTTCAGAAACGTATCAAATTTTGTTACAAATTAAAAAAAAGAAAGATTGTTTAGGAACAGTACATTATACGCAACACGTGCCGAAAACACACTACACTCGGGCGACTAATTCAACTCATACGGTAATCATCTATGTGTACGTTTTGCATATTAGTGCGTTACGCAACAAGCGCGTAAAATATTACCTTGCACAGAAGTTGTGTATACTATTTTTCTAAATAGTATGCACAGTTATATTTATTTACTTTACGCACTGTTTTTGACGTAAATGTGGTAGTAGTTACTTTTTGCACTGAGATGAGTAAAAAAAGTGAAGTAAAGTCAATCAACCTAAGAAAATTTATAAATTCTAATGTGCGCAAAATCAAACTTTTCACTCGTATACTTTTTGTACACTTTTTTCTAGTGACATGCTCCATGTTCCCTGTGGGTATATATGTAAAATAAAATCGTTGCATTTTTGGCATAAAGAATAAAAACAAGCTTAAATTTTCTATGCAGAAGACCCCTGCTGGTAAAAAAAACTTTTTGAAAACGGGCCCGCAAGTATCTGCAGTTATTTTTCTAAACAGTATTAAAGTATTTTTTATGGAAATTATTAAATTTTAAATGTGGTACGTAATAAAAATTAGCAATATCAAAACGTACATGAATTGATACTTATATACTTGACTATTTATAAATTGATTCCAGTACTTTCTTTTTTTTAATTTGTATAAAAATTTGACACGTTTCTGAAGTCATTTAATCACCGCTGTGAAAAGAATATATTGAATTACTTTCTTCATAAATAAATAATACTTTTGATATTTGTATATTACCGAAAATAAAATTGTAAAAATAATCTATACTTGCCTTAGTTTATACTTTCGTAGACAGTAATTCTAAAGAGATTTCACAATTTTTAAAGAGTCACACAATAATTTTGTAACGCGGGCGCATATCGCAAATTCGAATTACGCGCCGCGTTACTATAATTCACCGAACAGCCGCTAGGCGGCTACCTGTTTCACCAGAAATCCGCTAGGTGGCCGCCCGTTCAATCCAGCCACCCCGAATCTAAACTAACTCCGGGTAGGCATATAAGCGATAACGCGTTCGACACCAGTATGCTCCGGTAAACCGGCTTTAGATAAGAAGCCAGGCTCAGGACTTCCAGGTCCGGGTTTACCTAGGTACTACTAGTGCTGCTGGCAGGGTGCGACCTCCAGCTTGCCATGTACAGGTGGAGGCTAACTCCCTCCACCTTTACGCTCAAAATTATATGCACGCTTAATTTGTAAAGCGTTCGCGACTAACCACGACCACCGTACAAAGGCATAGCCTTCCGCTTACCTCCGCTTTACGAAACCCTCCACTAGGAGGTTACCGACACTACAGGGTCCTATCCCTATCGACATTTCTAATTACGTGTGGTGGTTAGTACAGAACGAAGAGCTTTATCTTCGACGCTCGGTCGTTGAATATAAACTTCCCCCACTCACTTGTACATATAGATATTTAAGTATTAGATTTAAGTACTCATACATACACCGCAATATACACTTGTATTAGTCCTAGCTTTGACGTACCACTATTAATCTTAGTCTAGTTAGCATTACCTGTTCAGTTAATTGACTGCGGATAATTGTGATTTCAGCATTATCGACTGTAGAGAACCTACACCTGAACAAGCCAACTATGTAAATGCAACTGTTGAATAAATTATCAACTATTTACCCTAATCACTGCCTTCTTACCCTATATCATCCACGGGAATAGTCGGCAGTCCGAGTGGCTTACGCTGTGGAGCGCAACTCGCGGTAAGCCACGCTACCGATCGAGCGTTATAGTACGCGATACCAGCGCCACCTTGGTGCCCGCTTACTCTAACGTTACAATTTAGTTAATCTTGAATTTTGATATGTATAATTATTATTTATATTATTTTTTTATTAAGGTAGTTACATACCAAAGTATAGAAAAATTAAAAAAAGTATTAAAAAAAATTCTGAGCATACTTAACTATCATCTGATTACATAAGTAATGATATATGTTAAAAAATTAAGAAGTTAAAATTTGATATTGTAAATAAAGATATGATTCATCAAAAAAAAGGTTTTCAAAGTAATTAATTTTTGTCATTTTTTAATTTATTTCGACGTAAAGGGGCTCATTTTACTCTTTAAACAATTATCTAGAGTTTCACTATGAAAAAAATTTTTAAATAATTAATTTTCAAAAAGGAAACTCCAATTGTTTATAAGCTCTTGTCTACTTGGACATAAACAATTGACTTTCATTCCTTAAAAATTAATTATTTCAAACTTTTTGCATGGTGAATCTCTAGAAAATTGCTTAACGAGTAAAATGAGCCCCTTTACGTCGAAATAAATTAAAAAATGACAAAAATTTATTACTTTGAAAAACTTTTTTTTGATGAATCATATCTTTACTTACAATATCAAATTTTTATTTCTTAATTTTTTTTCACTTCATAAAAGTTAACTTTATAACATATATCATTAATTACGTAATCAGATGACAGTTATAGGCTAAATGCTGCTTAATTTGTACATCTTTTATAACTTAAAAAAAGTACTTTGTAAACCTATACTCTTCAAAATAGAAAGATAATTGAACCTCAAACAGAAAAATTCCTTTCAGAAGGATTTTAAAATGAGATAATAATAGCGGAAGCGCATTTGCAAATGCATCGAATCTGCGACTCAAAGCGAAAACTCGTCTGCATCATCTTACGATGTCACTCACGATGACCACAAAATGATCCTACTTCTCTTTGCGCGTCGACGAATACTTATAATTTTATTTCTTGTAATAGTCACTCATACTTTAAATATGATACAGAATATAAATTGATTAATAATTTGAAGTATCTATTAAATTAAGTCTAAGCTTTCAGTAGAACCTTGCATATCCTTTGTAACATTAACGGTCGATGCATTAAACTGGACTTGTTTTATATCATTTATCAAATTCATGTTTTAAAGGACTGATGTAAAATAAAAAATAATAAATGAATAAAGTTATAAATAATAATAGCAATGAAAATACCTTAGCTCCAACATATAATTGATTAGCATACTTGAATTGTTCTGTGATAGGAATTCCTACTTTATGAATTTTGATTTTTCTTGCTTTGGGTAAATTTTGAAGACACCGGAGTTAATTTTTGGCAACTCTCAGTTTCGCTAATTTTAATAGCACCAAATGTATCTTCCGTAGATTCATAAGTTTGCCTTTATCATTGCACTTAAACAAACATTCCTTTTGCCTGTCTCCTTTTGCACGTCGAAATCCATAAAATGTAACTCATTGGAGCTTACTTTCTTCTAATTATCTTTTTCATTAGCAAACTGTAGTCACCTTGTAAGTTCCTTTGGCCCAGGCAGCTTACGAGCTATGCGTAATATATATGTAGGTTTTAGGCGTCAGAGTGAATGGCGAGGGAGTGGCCCGTTTTGTACTCACTGTAAGCGCTGAGTTTTAGGCAGCTGCAATCGCACGAATTAATCGCGAGCAGTCGCGATGCTCAATTTCAAACGGTTCGGTCATAAAGTATTATAATTTGAAACCAGAAGAGTACTCTCGTCAATTTTGACATCGATTTTTTTTTGGTTATGATAATCAAAACAATAATAAAACATTAGGTTGTATTTATATTATTATCTGTCAATTTTACCCACGCTATGCGGACCTTTCTCTCTTTCTCTCTAGATCTCTAGTTAGTCTTTACCGAAAGTCGGAAGAACCGGAAGTCTGAATCGAAAATGAAGAAGTAGCTTGAATCGGAAAACGACCAAAAAATTTGTTGTTTCTCAAAATCTTTAATTTGAGAACATTATTTTACATGAAACTTTTTTTAAAACATATTATAACGAAATAGCTTTCTTTCTAACCTAGCTAAGATTAATGTAAAAGCTATTTATAAATGCAGTAAATAATTGAAAATATCCCTAACCAATATCAAAGTATACAGTAGGGCAGTCGTCCAGCAGGCGCGAGGCGGCAAGATGAGCAGCACAGCGCGAGAAAGATGTAGAGAGAGAGAAAGCAAATGCGAAGCTCATGCAGAGCGAGCACTTACAATTTGGAGGTGAAGAAGCTGCCATACTGCTCGAATCTCCGCTCGCTTGTCGTAGTTAGGCAAGAAATCGTACATCCTGGAACGGCTGCAGGACAGGGTACACAGACGACTGCACAAACGGGTTTCGCACCCACAAAGATAATCGCACTCGACAATCTGCCTAATACGCGTCTCTCTCTCTCTCTCTCTCTCTCTCTCTCTCTCTCTCTCTCTCTCTCTCTCTCTTTGGTGAGTAGCAGTCGTGCTTCGCATCGCTCCTGCAATTAAGCACAAATACTAATAGTTTTTGTACTCCTCTGGAGATAATTTTGTTTCCAGACAAACCGGACTCCTGCTGGCTTTATTCTTGCGAGCGCAAACGGCAGGGCTCGCTTTATTTTTGAGCCAGGGAGTCTAGATTTGTCTGTCTACCGCTTTTGAGGTTAGATTGCGGCTGCCATTTTCATCACCACGTGGCTTCACATTTTGGACACAGGTCAGTGCGTAACCAGGGATTTTCACCTCTCTCAAGTTGTCCGCACTGACTGGCCCTCTCGAACGGCGCATCTACCTTGGCGCATGCGCATCTTGGCTTCATTAGTGGCGCGAATTTCAAATTGTGATAAGGCTACAACGGTACATAGAGCCGCTCAGTGCTATCACGCTGTGCCTTGCGGAGAGTCGGGTTGCCTGCAGTCCAGGGGCCGATTGCTACAGCTCAATTGTACAGCGGGCTGCATCAACACAGGAGATCGTCGCATCGTGATTAAAGTTTAAAGATAGGTTTATGTGTGTTTTTTGAAGTGTATATATCTAGTGTAAAGTATGTTTAAGGTATGAATGAACGAGTGTGTGCTGCGTGTCCAAATACTGTCAAGCGTCGATCGAAATCTTATAAAAAGTGTAAATTGTGTGGAGGTGTTTTTCATACTGCGTGCTTGCGAGGTCTTTGGGCCTGGAATTCTGTTTTTCATTACTGCGCCGTGTGTTCTAAATCGCTTACACCGTTTAATTCTGATAGCCCCATATTGCCTACGGTACGGAACGAGGAAGGTGCGGTGTCTCTTGATCAACCACCTGCGTTACTGACACACACCCCCCTAGCATCTACTGCATCTACGTCGCGCTCCCGTAAGCGTTTAGTTGACACCCGCTCGCCATTATCGCCAGGCTCGTCACAACCAATTAAAATTTCGTGTGCAAATTCGCCTCCTTCGTCTAACATGAGTAATACAGAAATGCTGGCCTGGTTTGCGGCTTGGTCCGCAATGAGGTTTGAACCCTTTATGGACTCGGTGAACAAGAAACTAGAAAATCTTTCCGATCGGATTGCTAAATTGGAAACTGCAGATGCAGAGGGCAAGGACGTACTGAAGGCAGTGCAAGAGGCGACTACGTCGAGACAAACTTTGGATCTTCTCTCTGATACCTGTGAGGTGCGCATTGCAGGTATACCGAAACTATATGCGCGTGACCACGCTTTTGCCATCAAGCAAGTTTTTGAAGCTACAGACAATTCGCAGCTCATGAATTTTGTTACCTCGACTCGTACCTGGACAAATATGCGCGCGACGGCATCTAACGATGATGGTCCTTCGGATGATACCATTTCAGTGGTCGT
>JAWWML010034783.1:0-10809 GCA_035047165.1 Ormyrus rosae
TAATAATACACAAATAAATAATTTATTAAATATAGAATAGTTTTAAATTAATTTTATTGAAATCGATTGTTTTTAATTTTTTTTTTAACTCTCTCTCTCTCTCTCTCTTCTCTCATCGGGAACAATGCATAATAAAATTAGAGCGCGCGGAGCGCATGAATATCGCTTGTATATAGACTCGGAATTGTCGTTTCTATCATGGAAAAATATTGTATGTCTCAACAGTTTATGTTTTCGTTGATAGGTCGTATCGCAAAAAATGCATTTAACATGACTTTTACTCTTAATCACGGTGAGTTTATGTACAGTAAATACGTGCTGCGGCAGAAGACTATTTTTCCAACCAAAATTACTGTTAGTGCAATATAGTTACACTGCACGAATCTTATTTTTTCGTTGAGCTTAGACTCATTTAACTTGTCTACTTCTTCTTCGCATGTATTATTCTTATTTTTCAATAGATTAATTTTCATCACAAACGGCTGAATCAAATTTTATTTTCTTGTACCTATTGTAATTATGCTCATAATGCTTAGTTCGAAAGCTTTTGCTACAAACAGCCCAGTCAAATTTTATTGCATCGTGCGCTTACCGTTTAAGAGTGAGCATATTGCTTGCGAGCAATCATGCGACTAGAGCGGTTTTTGGTTTGTTTACTTCGAGTTAAACGCTGGACTTATAGCTTCCCTGTAAGAGAAGGCTGCTCGAGGACGCGGGTTCGAATTCACCCATCAGTTCGAAATATTCGGAAAGATTTTCAAAAAATGTTTAGCGAATTATTCGGTGGCGCGCAATTGACTATATAGTTAATTCTGTGCCTCGAATACCCGAAAGGGGGATGCGACGTTAAATAATTAAAGAAAAAAATATCGAGGACTGTTTATTAGTACACCTCTTGTCACAGTCAATCTTTATTCCATCAAGCGCATAACGCTTTTGAGGGATCATAAGATTTTTTCTGTAATAGTCAGTTTTTATTCTCTTATGTACGTATCGCTTCGGCTTCGACGCAGTTTGCTTCGAGGTAAGTGTTAGTTTCATTGTCGTAACGTGTGATTGTTGTCGATTTTCTGCAAAAATTGTTGATCGCAAGCTGACGGTTTACGATAAGTGGGTTAATTCGATCATGATCGAGACCTGTAAGTGTAATGGAGTTTTTAACGTCAGCGTTTTGCGATATTCTGGATTATTAAATAGAATTCTAAATACTTACTAAAAATGTGTTGTTAATTGAAAAATATTGTAAGTTCTTAAAAAGTAGTACGACTGTTTGCAATATAAATTTTATTTCAGAATCTTAAACGTTCATAATACTGAGTCTGCATCATTTTAATCTAGGTAAAACAAAATTACTATTTATAGACAAGTGAAAGTCTGATTCTATACATAAATAAAGACTATGATTCTTACTTTGACGTACGTTCATTCGTGTGCATAAAAATCTGACATTACGCTAATTTCGCGTCTGTCGCCGATTTTCGTACTCGTCTCCCTTTCTTCCCTCGCAACGTCGTCCTCAAAAACCACTTGGTCAACTCTGATGCGCGTTGCTTTCATGCCGCTTTAAATTGGACTTGGACGAGAAGTTATTCTGACACGTCTCGCACTGGAAGAGCTTTCCGCCGGTGTGCACAATGCGCAGGTGGC
This sequence comes from Ormyrus rosae, assembly GCA_035047165.1. Lineage (NCBI taxonomy): Eukaryota > Metazoa > Arthropoda > Insecta > Hymenoptera > Ormyridae > Ormyrus > Ormyrus rosae. The sequence continues at coordinate 1,648 of JAWWML010034783.1, forward strand.
ACCGTATGTTGCGCTTCGTTGCAAATTCGGTCTTGCAGATGTCGCAGACGAGCCTCTGCTTCTCGTGAGCAATAATGTGTTGGCGCAGGTTTATCTTGGTGGGAAATTTCGTCCCGCAATCGGCGCACTCGTATTCCTTTCGGACGTAATGCGCGGAGCGTCGGTGGAGCAGCATGTCGTATCTGTTCGAGAAACTCGTCCTGCAGAGGTCGCAGAAGACGTCCTCCTTACCCTCGTGCATTCTGACATGGTGGCGTTGCATCGACTGTTTCCTCGAAAAGCCTCTTTTACAAATTGAGCAGCAATAGTCCTTCTGGCCGCCGTGGAAGTTGCGTCGGTGCGTCGCCAGCTGGTACCTCTTGCTGTAACTCCTCTCGCAGTCCTCGCACGCGAACTCTTTTCTGCGGCCGTGGAGGAGAAGCTCGTGGAGCCGCATGTCGTGGCCTCTCGTGAAGCGCTCTCCGCACATGCCGCATTTGTACCTTTTGTTATTGCAGCTTTTCCCGTCGCAGTGTGCGGTGTTTTCGTGAACTTGATCGTGCTCGGTTACGAAGGAGTCCTCGTGTTTGAACGTAGGCGTTTGAGTAGGCTTTTGAGCTTCGTGGACGGTTCGCCAGTGGTGCAGCTCGTCGCGCCTAGTTCGAAAGACGATGTCGCAGACGCTGCAGACGAGCAGCTTCTTTTCGTGCACGCGGCTTCGGTGTTGGCACAGGCTCTTCCTGGTGGGCAAGTTCTTTCCGCAGTCGGCGCACTCGAACTCCCTGCGGGCGCGATGCGCGGAACGCAGGTGGACCAGCATGTCGTGCCTGTTCGGGAAGCTCTGCTTGCAGACGTCGCAGGGGACGTCGTTTTTGCGTTCGTGCATGTTGAGATGGTGGCGTTTCACCGCGTCTTTCCGCGAGAAGCCTATTTTACAAATTTGGCATTTGTACTTCTTGCTGAAGGAGCTTTTCCCGTCGTAGTGTACGGTGTTTTGGTGAACGACCAGATCCTGCTCGGTACCGAAGGAGCTTTTGCAGGCGCAGCAGTCGAATTCTATATATATCTGGTGGACTTGTTGGTAGTGAGTTTGCATCCGATCTGGTTGTACAAAGTAGCCGCAGAGCTCGCATAGGTAGTGCTTCCTTTTCTTGGGAATGTGGCATTTGTGAAATTGCAGCTTGCTGTGCGATGTGAAAATTCCTCTGCAAAGCGAGCATTCGAAGGTGCTTTCTATCGCAAGCACGCAATCTTCGGGATGATCCATATCCGCTTAGTTGTAAAGCTTTTGTCATTTTATCTTTGAATACAGTTTTGACACATCGTCACACAAACTTTGCACATACACATTCCGAGTACGTTTCTATGAATTAACAATTTCTGAATTGTAAAGTTTACAGTAAATTTGATCGGTCGAAATTTTGTAGGCGCAAATCTGATGAAGCCTTGACCGTCAGAGGTATTGAACTTATCGCGAGTTTAAAAACTTATTATGCCTACTGTTAAGAAAAGGTCAGAGATGTAAACATGGATTTAGGGGACATTTTAGACTGCTGTGTAAATAATCTATATTTCAAAATTTCTTACCAATTTACAAAGGTAATATTAGTTATATAGATTGTTTAAAATTGGTATCTTATCGAAGAATAAATAATTTTCATTTAGAATGTAGTAATATTTCGAAGAGCCTATTTTAAGTTGAACACTTTTCGATTAAATTAAAATCTTTACTTATTCTATGAACACGAATTGTAAATAAACTCTTACGCAGAGACAATAAAACAGGCAACATTTTCATGTATGATGCTCGGATTCAGTAAACAAATTATTATATTATTATAATCTCTTAAAATTGCAATTCATTTAATTTTTTCACAACAAAAAAGCGTAAATTTATTAACAATGTTTCAATCACCATTTAACTTCGATCCTCAATTACATTTTGTATTATCTAACTTGTTTCTCCGCGATGACTCATATCAACATTTAGAAACTTGTTTTTGTCGTATTACATCCAGAGAATTGATTCTACTGAGAAACCACAAATAAAGCACGAAGATTATTACAAGCATCACATTTTCATTGAACTTTATTCCAAACTGTCAGCTTTATGGAGGCATATACACAGCAAACGGTTATCGGAGAACTTTTACAATTCGATGTCTCCGGCTGTTTCACCTATTAAAAACTTATTTTTCCAACATCCGAATCATTTTGTAGCGGCCGAGCTATTTCGTTTATTAAATAAACAAATCATCCTGCGCCTACTTGGGATAAATTCCGCACGAGAACCGACCCCGAACCCAGACCACTGCGTCGCGGGAAATTCCCCTAGTAAATTCGAGCGCGCCGCTCCGAAAGAAAGAGCGATTACATATCTAAGGCCACTTAAAAAATCCGCACCGAGTCTCCCCTCTCCTGGTTCCCTGTTCGAGGTATGATCTAATATCTGCTGCGTTTGCCTATAGTGGAAGTGCACGATAAGAAGCTTCGAAAGATATAGGTGTATATACTACTTTTGAAAGTTTATTTTGAAAAGTTAAATCGTAGCTGGAGCGAGAGAATCTTGGAATTTTAATTAAGTTCTTGTTTGACATTGACTATGTATAGCATATTTAGATTAAATAATAAATTGTAATACTATAAGAATTAATCAAGATTTGTTTATAAATAAATAGAAATTTTTTTTATCCATAAATAATAGGTAGTTTATCAAACGAAATCAAACGATGTTGATGATGCTTTCATTTTGTAATAAAAATGATCAAATCGTAAATTACTTTTGTAATAAAAATAGATTGATGACTTTAGATATAGTGCTAAATAGATAAAGGTAATAATTATTAAACATTTGAAACCGAAACTGTTCTTATCTTTAAAACTGAAACTGAACGATTCTACTATCTTCACATTCGAGCTACTAAAATTTACACTTTTACCGTGTTATTAGAAGTCCAGCAACTTAAACTTTGCCATTTGGTAAAATTCTCTCACTTTCTCAAATCGCACCCCCTTCGCTTTCATTTCCAGACCACAATGCGTTTACTACTAGTTACCCGGCAGCGCGGCCTATAGTCCCCTTGAAGAACAGAAAAAAAATCTTCCGGAAGAGACAGGACTCCTTTCACTTCCGCCCCCAACGAACTGGTACGGTTCCCCTGTCCGGAACTGACCCAGACAGAAAAGAGAAAAGTCCTGGCCAACAGACTCGCCGATGAGGATCCCGAAGCTTTCGACTGCTACGCCGACCTGCGTTACCCCTGTCTTATAGAGCTGACTTTCGAAGATAGGTGAAGAGTTTCAAAAGAGAAATACGGCACTTGGTCTCCAGGTTTGCCTTATAATCCAGAGGAACGTCCCAGCCTGCTGAACCAAGGCGACATAGTGTTGCCACCAATCGGAAGGAAGAATTAAGGTAAGTAGTCGCAAGGTTGAGCAGGACCGCGACTGATGGATTATTGCAGATTATGCGGGTGTCATACAAATTGTTTGTGCCTTCACTTTCTAAATTTGCATGACAACATAGCATTCGACAGGACAAAATTGATTTTAATAAAATTTAGTCTACTTTTTATAATATTAAATAAGTGATTTATATTACAAAAAAAAACTTTTTTACTTACGAAAAGCAAAATTTATGCAATAAAATACATTGATATTCATATATTATGTGTTCTTTACAGTAATAAAAGATGTATAAAAATCAAATATTTTTACCGTTTTTATAATAAAAATTTTCTATTCTCCACATACACGGAAATATTATGAAAACATTACTAATCTCATACAATTTATAAAAATAACTTATTTTGTTAAGCATCCGTAAAAGAGTGTACCTACAATAAAAAGATATCTATATACAATTCATAAAGTAATGTTTTAAAATTTAAGTATACTAGGGGGGCTGCGCCCCCCTGCGCGCTACGCGCGCCAACCCCCCATATGTTTATTTTACATTTGAATCAAAATTTATATTCGAATATAAAAAAATCGTTAATTAGGGCTGTGCGGTAATTGGGACTATTCGGTAATTGGAGCTATTCGGTAATTGGGACAGTTCGATAATTGGGACTGTTCGATAACTGGGACACTTCGGGAGGGGGGAGGGGGGGGGCTGGCTGAATAATTGGGACAGTTCGATAATTGGGACTCTTGGGGGGCGGGGGGCTGGCAGAATTCACGGCGGCGATATATTTTTATAATATAGAGAGATAAAACTTTCAGTTCATTTCCTTGATAACAAATTCACTTCACGAAATTTGTATTGATTTCTTTCAAGAATTGCAGCGTCTTCCTTTTCTTTTAAGATATTTTATTGTATTCGGATTCACTTAGTTTTTGATTTCCTATATGCCTTCGTCGTATCGAAACATAGGCAAGTTTAATTTCCAACAATATTTCGAAATTTTCATTTCCATTGAGGACAAAACTCTTATTTTTGTTTTCTAATAAATTACTTTTCATCATAAATTTATCACGAACGTACGAGTCAAAATTTATATTTCTTGGCCCCCTGCAATAAAATTTTGTACCCCCTTGCGCTTGCACCTTGTGATTGGCCATTTTTTTGGGACGTCAAACCCAGTTTTAGTTCCATCTCTCCTGCGTATCTCCTGCGAACGACTATTTCATCTTTTTTGAATAGTCGGCATTTATTCTCTTATGAACATGTTGCTTCGACGCAGCTTACTTCGAGCTAAATGCGATGTCACAGTTGTAACGTGAGATTAACGTCGATTTTCTGTAAAAATTGTCGATCGCCAGCAGATTGTTTGCGGTAAGTGAGGTAATTTTTTACCGCACGTTCTTTACACCCTTTTAGCTAAAGCGTGAAAGCTATCCGGTGGCTTTCTCCTTTCATCGCCGAAAAATATTATGCCGTAACCGCGTGAATCGGTCTAAGATAGCCGTGGAATACTGGTGGGAACACTCGTTCTAACATGTTTTTCTTCTCATTTTTTTTTTTTTTTATATATAATCATCCGCAAATCTAAATCAACCCATTAGCCTGCGCGTAAAGCGTAGGCAGAAAAGGAACATAACTGAAAAGTGACGGGATGTAATACTTACGTTTCTGAACTTATTGTTAGAAATTTAATCAAATTTTAATGATAAATTAGTGGGTATAAGTGAAAATGAAAAAATGCACAACTACAGAATAAAAGACTATCGATTTCATGCATATTTATTAAATTTATTAAAGTAATTTTTTTAAATTTAAATGTATACAACCTTGTTTTTACATTTGTTTTTATATAACACATTTACTTCACGTAATGCATATTATTTTCTTTTAAAAATTGCAACGTTTTTCTTTTTTTCCAACATATTTTATTATATTTGGATTCACTTAGTTTTTTATAGACTTTTTATTGTATAACAATACAGTTGTTTTATGTATTTCCTTATCTCTTGATTTATTTTCGGGAGATAAAAATTAGTGAAAAAAATTCCATTCAATATTCAATAAGTATTCACGTTTTTTTCAAGAAAATCCAAAAACATCTTTCTTAAAAATATATTCTTAGTATGACACTAAAACATAATTCAGAATTCAGACCACAGATTTTTATACCATTTTTAAATTGTGATGTCGATTTTTTTGTAAATTTTTGTAAGTTATGAATTCATCGATGGAATTAATTCAAATTCTGTTATTGTATTTGAATAACACGAAATAATAATTGGACTATCTGGCGTTTTTTCATCGTGCACAGAAGGCTTATGCCATTTATCCTGAGATTTCTGGGAAAAGCTTTCACCAGAAATATTACATTTGTGTTTATGAAAAAACATTTTAGATTTCTTTTCAAAGCTTTTACCACAAAAGTCGCATTCGAAATCTCGCCTTCCTTCGTGAACAGTATGTTTGTGTTTTAGTATATAATGGCTCGAAGAAAATTTTTTGCCGCAAACATCGCATGCGAAATCTCGTCTTCCTTCGTGGGTTGTGCTTACGTGTTTTAGTACAGTACTCTTAGATCCAAATCTTTTACCGCAAACCTCACATGCGAAATCTTTTCTTCCTTCGTGGACTGTTCTTTTATGTACTAGCATCTAACTACTTTGTCCAAATTTTTTACCGCAAACATCGTATGCAAAATCTCGTCTTCCTTCGTGGGTTGTGCTTATATGTTTGACATATTACTTTTAACTCCAAATGTTTTACCGCAATCATCGCATTTAAAATCTTTTCTTCCATCGTGGACTGTTCTTTTATGAACCAGTCTGTGATTGCTTTGTCCAAAGCTTTTACTACAAACCTCGCAGGCGAAATTTCGTCTTTTTTCGTGGACTGTGCATTTGTGTTTCAACATAGCACAGCTTTTTCCGAATTTTTTATCACAAACCTCGCATTCATCATATTTTCTTAATTCCTTCGTGATCCGTGCGGTTATGCGTCGGCAGTTTACTGCTCTGTTCTAAATGTTCATCATAAGTTTTAGGAGTTGCGACTTGTGCTCTGAAAATTATTATTAAAATAACTTTATCTAATGAAAATAATTTTCATCAAAATGTTTTAAAATGCGTCCTACTTACTGTGAATGGATTGCGTTTGTCATAATTGTTGATTAATATAGCTGGTGATGTACCCCAAGTTGTAGAATTCTTGTTAAAAATGAAAAATTGGCAACTTATGCTTTCTTGTAAATTTAAATTATATATTTTGACACAAGAACTATATTAAATGAGATTAAAACTGTATTCATATTTTAAATTCTTAGCGTCATGGGATACGAAGTTTTTAAACCCATTACTAATCCAGTCAACTGATCACGTCAGAAGTTGTACGCGGACTATCTGTAATATAGGTTTTAGTTCAAATTAAGATGTAAGAGTCTGCTTTGACATTATTGAGTCCCCAGAAGTAATCAAAATAGATTGTTTACTATAACATGGCTAATTCTCGATCTCTGGTTTAAAAGATATTGTCTTAAGGTAGCTCTATAGTTTTTTTATTTATCCAAGACCATATTAAAAATTAGTTAAAAATAATCATTAGAACTCACAGAATATACTGAATAAAATTTGAGGTGAGTTACCGTGTAAAAATTTATAAAAATAATAACATTTAAAGTTGAGGTACTTAACACGTTCACTTATGAGAACGGTCCTCCGAGAGACAGGAAATATAAAACTTTTTAATAGATAGCGATTCACGACGACATTGAAAATCTAGTATTTACTAGATTAATCTTCCAGCTTTCCAAAAATATAAAATTTAGTATACCTTAGCGTGTAAAATAAAAAGATATAAATTATTAAAAAAAGCAAAATCTTGCTTTCATGGTTATAGTTGCGAAAACAATAGAATATTGCAAGGTACGTCATACAGTTTGACAATATCGCAAGATACGTCATAATTATTAACTTAATAACTGAAGTCAAATGTATTATCAAAATTTATTGTTAATAATGCTTTATTTGAACAAAATTAAACAAAATAAGGCATCAAAACATACAAAAAATTTGAAAAATATTTTTTAAATACTTTTCGTCGACAATAAAGTGTTTAAAAAGAAATTTTTTTTAATATCCCAACTGACTAGAGAGTATCTATAGAACTACCTTAAATTTCATAAGTTTAACGATGTGAGCTTCAGATCATATCTTGGTTATAAATGTATGTTTTATCCTTGTAGATGTACAATTACATTTTGTAGCCAAGTAGAAGTCTGATCCTCTAAGTAGAATGTTTGATTCTTACTTTGCATATGTTAATTTATGTGTGCGTACATAAATTATATTTATGTTTCATCTTCAAAAATATTAGGTGTTCCTTTAGCCAAATTCGGGGCAAACTTTATGTAGCTTTAGGCTGTAGGTTATTGAAAGCATTTTCAATATTTATGCATTTAATTCAATTTGAAATTTTCCTTCTATTTGGTCAAAGTCTGCTGGAAATTTCTACCAGGGCCCTATAGGAACTTGCATTATAAACTACCTTGGCCTGAAGCCAAAACCAGTAAAATAAACTAAAAAAGAAAAGATGAACATATTTTCATTTCATGTCAAATAAATGAATTTTATGAAATATATTGGGATTATTTACAATATATTATTTTCTTAAAATGAAATCGCTCAAACTCATATGTACATTCCAAATGGAAATTAAAGTTCTTGCAAACTTTTTTTATATATTACCCTTAGAATTTTTCAAATAAAAAGAATATAAAAAGGATTCTTTTATTCAGATTTCGATGATTGAAATATTCAAAAATTCTGTCTATCATCGATTGAAGTTCATGAAGGTCGTTTGCATTGCATTTTTTAAAAGAGTTATTGTTATCACGGTCCATATTTATAAGCGGACTGTCCATTATTAAGCGTTTAAATTTTCGGAAGTACTCATTTTCGATCTGCAAATTAAAAAATTTAGAAATCACTAAAATATTTCACAGCTACGTCAGTTTTCATTTGATTTTTATTAATAAAATATTAAAATTGTAAGTTTGAGATGCAAATATGTAGAGTCCTAAATATTACATGCTAAAAAGCATACGTTAGTAAGTAAGCGTTTGTTTGAACTCTCTTTAAATTGTTTAAATTCAATTTTTCAATAGTTTTCATACTGGTGTTTAATAATCTTGCTAAAACAATCGCACAAAATTAGATTTACTTACGTCAAAAATTTCAATCTCGGCTTCCTTCAATTTCTTTAAATTACAATTCCCTTTCTTTAAATTTAAACTAATTTCACCAAGGTTTCTGGGTCCCTTAAGCAGATGATACGAGCCAATGACTGCTGATTTTATATATTAAGGAATACAGAAAACGTTCATCTCATTCGTCATTAACTGTATGCGGTACTGAGTTTTTATCGTTTGTTTTACTGGTCACAAGTATATTTACAGGGGTAAAAGATTATCGTACACCAAAATCCGAAAGTGGCACTGTTAGTAGCACAGTTATAGTCTGTACAGAAGAGCACAGAAATTGCCACGCGAAGCTGCCAGCACGGCCGAGTCAATAACACTGAAGGAAATGTTTATGACGAACGTATAAATATGTTTTTGAAAGGAGCAAAGTTTCTGGATGAAGACGTTTACTTGAAGACTCGCGTACAAATACACAAATTAAGAAAATAATTTAGTCGGTTTTATAAATATATATATATACTAGGGGGGGTACCCCCCCTACTCGCTCCGCTCGTCAACCCCCCAAGTTTGGGTATAGTAAAAA
>JAWWML010034784.1:0-10809 GCA_035047165.1 Ormyrus rosae
TAAAGTATAGAATCAAAAACTTAAATAAAAAAAAAATTGATTTTTTGAAATTTTTTCGGTATAGAACCCCCTTAAAATAACAAAAAATTTACTCATCTACTTTTACATAATTTTATTGTAAATTTTATTTAGTTATAACTTTTAAACAAATAAAGATTTTTGGATGTCTTTGTTTTTAATCGATAGGATTTGATCTCACCTTTCAAATGTCGAGAGTTAGAATATTGTACCGTTAATAGTTGAAAAGTTATAAGTGATTAACCTCTTCTGGCCGACGTTCACATATATGGACAAATATTGAATTTACTATTGTGACGTGCTCTAATTTTTTTTTTATGAAATCGCCGGTGGCATTAATTATTTTGAATAAAATTCTACGAGAAGCGATCACATAATTTAATTAAAAATTAATTTTTGCCTATTATAATTGCAGTTGAAAGAAAGCAAAATCTATCGCGACCGTTACTAAATTAAAAGTACTATAAAAAATATTTAATGTGGATTATTTCTTTAGTAACTCGGTTGACCCGTGGGATTGGGGTTGGCAGTGGGTTATTTTTTGAATATATAAACGACTCACACGCAATTTTTCATTCCAAATAGTACTAGTCTCCACATATATGACCACACATTTATATAAGAAAATATATACACTAAGGGATATATGTCTGTATATTTTAAGTTTTTAGGGTAAACGAATAATAGATCCATGTGTAGAATATTTTAGTTTAACTATTATTTTTTCGCTAAAATTCGGCGAGGCTCTCAACGGCTCCTGGCTTCCACGAACGTTTCCCGGGCCCTGGCTAGTGCGTGGAATCGAGGAAGTTCCAGGATCGGACCTAGCCTTGTGGATGCCCAGCGGGCTTCGCTAGCTCCGCGGCGCTCTGAGAGCGCAGTGCTCGTTAGGCAGTGGCCTGAGCAGGTCGTCGCAGACTCCGTAGTTTTTAGTTTGTACACGGGCTTACTGCGAAACCGAATATTATTTTTTCTGTTTTATTAATAAATTCAGCTTTTTATTATTTGAGCATTAAGAAAAAATTGGTCAAGTTTGTAATTGTTTTTTTGACTCGAATCACGAAATCCAATCTCTAATCCATCCCGGTCCACGAATGCCTACATCCGCTTAAATAAAAGCCTCCTACACATGAAAAAAAAATTTTTTTATTTGTGTTCAACAAAAATCGATTTATTTTAGATTTTCGCTAAAAGAACACAACTTTTGAAAAATCGAGTGTTAGGCTGAACGGACGCGGCTTCCTTCATATTTTAATATTGCAAAACATATCCCAAAATCCATTACCCAAATGTCGTATATTACAAATAATATTTCGGAATATTAACCCCATGTTAACTTTCTAACATCGGGTTGTGCCGAGCCTCGCAAGTAAACATGCATCGGCATGTTTACGTCGCCAAGACCGGCGTACACCGCATTCTTTCTCCAAACTCGCCTCGTAGAGAGCACGAAAAGTCGTGCACGAGTGCCAGTGAGAGGAGAAGCGGGTCCCGCTCTCTCGCATGGGTGCGAGAGAGATGGGCAATCGGTTGAGTGTTTTTTCGCACGCGGAGGAGCTCGCTTGCCTCCACGGCATTACGGCGCTCGCCCACCGATTCCTCCCGATTCTAGGGAGAACCGACGGAGGGGAGGAGGGGAGGAATCAAGCGTCGCTGCGGTCATCTCGCGGCGCGCTTGGTTGAAATTTTAAGCGGCTTTAGGCGGCCATTTTTGGGGAAACCTCACGTAAGCATCGTTTGAGTCACAGACACGGACGCACGCGGATTTTCTCCTTTCTGCACAACAGGGATCGCGGATTTTCTTTTCGTTTCACGGCGCTCTGTTTCAGGGTTTCCTCGCGTTCGCGCATGCACGAGTGTGTGTGTGGACGTGCAGTGACAACACAAAGTGAACATTGGGCAGTGTTGAGGCTGGGGCCTCCACTGCCATCCACCAGGATATCAGGTCGAGCGGCGGTGGTGCGTCCTCGCGCCCTCGCCTGCACCCAGGGCTCGAGAGGTAGAGGGAGGCTCCTCGCGCCCGCCCCACCGGATAGGAGCAAGTGGGCAACCTTCGGGCGATCGGAGAGAGAAAAGGAGTTGCAAGCGGGCTCGCGGTAAGTACTTAACTTTTACCGGGGTTCGGGATCTCGTATTTGCGAGGTCGCGTGTCGCGTTCGCCCGAAGCATCCCGGCTCCAGGAATTCTGCTCGGTCGGACTCCTCAGAGACGGATTCTCTGGGTTAAAATAAATAGTTTTTGTAGCGACGTTGAACGGGGAAGCGGTGTGGCGTCGCACCGTGTAGAACGTTACAAATTTTGTACGGCTGTGCAGAGCCTTCTTCAACTGCACTTTTTCTGTCGCTAGTAGGTTTTCTAAGGGCAAAGCTATTCATATAGCCTGCCCGCCTGAGCCTCTGTTCCTGGGTTTCACCCAGGCTACTCGCAACTGGCTTTTTTAGTCATATTATTATATTATTATATCAATTGTAACGGTTCAAAGTGAACCGTTATAATTTTCACCGTTGTAGCCGCTATACGAATTAAGACTGTTGCCGTGGCAATGATTAGCGATTGGTTGGTCAAAAGACGGTTGTCATACCTTCCAATAGCTATTTGTTGCTGTGGCAACCAATCGCATTTCGTTGTTGTGGCAATATTACAATTATTATTCGGTTCCATGCCAATTAATAGCTAATCTAATTTTTAAAAATGTATTAAAATGTATAGTACTAAAATGTATAGATATATTATTATAATTTCTTAAAAGGAATTTCAATAATGTCAGTTTCTTTGAGAAAGCAAACTGCTAATTCAGTTATCAGCGGTCTTTACAATGATGTAAAAAATAGGGAAAAAATGCCAACCGATTCGTACACTTTTAAAAACATAAAGCACAATCTTTTTGAAAAACTTGTATCGCTTTGGATGATTTTCTTAAAGAACTACGTAGAACTCACGTCCTCACTGGTATAAGACCACGCTAGACTAACGCCTAAACAAAGAAATAAATGTCGAATAGTGTGGGGGAAAGGAGGGGGAGGGAGTGAATATTTTCGCTAGCCCACTAAAGGAATATTTTTTAATTTCAAGCGAATGATTTATTCGTTTCAAAAATAGTATATTATGCAATAAGGGAGTAAAATAGGTGTTTTTTTTTGCCTCAGACGGGTTTGACTCGCTTCGCTCGAGCGGCAATAAAGACGAGGAAAAAAAGTACTATTTCGCTACAAGGGCGTAAAATGGACTTCTACGCCTCGAGCACGACCGCCGTGCACTCGTCCCAATCTTCCCAATGGCACTGCACTGTAAAAGTCTAATTACGCCCGTGACGAACATTATTTTTCGATGCAAGGGTGCATAAATTCATTTTTACTTTCTTTTTTACGGAGGTGTAAAATCGCGCATATACTCTTACTAGACAAAAAATTCAGATTTACGTTGTTTTCTAGAATTAGGGCGTAAAATGCGATTTTTCCCCGTCCTCCCGCGTCGCGAAGGCTGAAACACACTCCAATAGATTGGCTAGCCCGGTCTATCTTCACGGTTTCCTGCCCTATCCCCCTTCGGCGTTTGGAGTGGCTTTAATATTTAGCCTTTAAGCTGGACCTGTTAGGTCACTTGGCTTGTTGGCGTATTATTTAAGTCAAAGCTGAACCGGTAAGGTCACTTGGCTTATTGCCTCAAATAATATTTCTTATTTGTTTTGTTAAATCAATTTAAGCTGGACCAGTTAGGTCACTCGGCTTATATGTTTGATTTAATTTTATTCTTAATGAAAAAATAGGATGCGATAATTGAATTTTAACAAGTTGATTTTAAGCACAACCAAATATAGAAAATAGAATTGTTTGATTTTAAATTTAAGTCAATCTACTCGACAAATTGAAAATAGGATTAAATAAAGAAAAAAAATATTTTATTTCTTCAAATTTGACCTACTTTTATTTTTGTGTAGAGTTAATACAAGTAGTTAGCTTTATTTCTTTAATTTAAAACAAATAGTTAGAGAGAGTGGAAAATTCGAAAAGAAAAGATATTCCACGGATATCGACTAGAGTGTCACGAGGAAATCTTTTCCGTTCTGATCTCATCCCTGGAGTCGGCCTCTATTTGTACTCGATTTTGGAGCTGCGCCGCGAAGCAGCCCTCCAGTTAGGCCCTTGTAAGTGGATGCTAGATTTCCCTCTCTCCTCGAAGCGCGAGGGAGAGGAAAAGCGCTTCATTGAGATAAGGCGTCTTTTACAAAAACTCTTGCCTTTTACAAAAGCTTTTCTTAATTAATTATTGTCTATTTGTTAATAATTCACATCTAAAGTATATCACTCATAGTATGAATTGTTACTAAATTACAATCCTTTTATAGTAACTATCAATCATTTAACTTTAAGTTTACTAAATTTTAAAATTAACAATTGTTTAGTTTTCGTTTATTTTCCTTTTCCTTATATCCGCCGCATATCCGTTGCAACTGTTTCTTATCATCTAATTGTTATAATAATTTTATAATATTTTTCTATTTAAAAAATTAATTCTATACTCTGACAAAATTTATTATAATAAACTAACGATGCATAAACTTGCCTGCGCTTTTATTATTTTATATTGGAATTACTAATTTTTCAAATAAATATAAACTTATTTAATTTATAATATTTACCTTTAACCAGTGTTAGAGTATACTGTCTTTTTGACCTGCGTTTCGAGCGTCGGCAAACCTTAGTCATAAAAAAAAGGACGGGTGCGCTTGTCTAAGATGTACGCGCGCACGTCTGGAAGTCATAAAATCGCCGATATCGACCGTTGCCTAAAAAATTCCCAGAGATTTTGGCTCACTAGGCCGGCTGCTTTTCCATGCTGAGAAAAACCGTTGATATAAGTGGCAAGTGTAATTTAGGAAATCATAAAGTTGTCAAATTTCGGCCGTTGGGCTAAGATTCCCGAATTCGGCTCATTGACGTTCTACCCTTATCTTTCTATGCATTCAGTTTTCTCGCGATAAAAATGTACTTCGAGTTTCGGGCCTATTTTACGGCTTCGAGATTTACACAGTTGCACGTGCGCTTTCTAGACAAGGCTAGAGCAAAGCGTTACGTTTTATTTCATATATTTTACGCAGGACGTAATACCCCCTAAACAGTGCGTAAAAATATGATTTTTCAAAATGAAGAAAACTATAATCACTCAATTTTAATCTATTTCTTAGAAAAAATTTTTTTCAAGTATTTTTGGAGTCGCTGATTACAAATCTCTTATTACTTTTTCGACATTCCAAGATGGTGAATTGAAAATGATTTTTGAAATGCGTAATTCATTACTTTTTCAAAACTCCAAGATGGCGAATCCAAGATGGTCGCTGAAATGTATGTTTTTCCATAAATGGAAAGAAAGTATCCCCTAGGGGTGAAATCATGAACCAGAGGGATCGCGATTTCAAACCCATGAAAAAATTTCGAATAACAAAAAATCTATTCTAATTTTCACCATGTTTAATTTCTGAAAATCCAAGATTTTAGATCCAAAGTGGCTCTATAAATAAGATTTTTACATAAACTGATTCTTCACATTTCAGCGGTCATTTTGGGTTCGCTATCTTGGAATTTGGAAAAGTACAGAAAACAAAGATTTTAAGCCCTGTCAGATGACAATTCATCTATTGGTTCAGTCTGGAGTTTACGTCAAACTCCTAAACACTACAGTTTTCAGAAAACACTAATAAAAGAACTTGTTATGTTATTCTGAAACCATAACACTCGGCGCAACACTAACTTTTTAAACTATAATTACCACTTGTCTGGAATAGTTAAAGATGACTAAAGATGTTCACACTCCATTGTTACAAAGAAAAGGACTCCTCTATAGGCAATTAAAGCACCTCTTTGTCGAAGTACCATTAAAAGCTTGTATCAGCATTACTCGAGTAGTATCAGCATCATTACTAAATCAAGAAATTCATGATGCTCTCCTCTCCAATAAGAGTAAGCTTGTTGTAGTCCAGGTGCATGATGTGCAAGCCAGCATAATCTCAGTAAATGAAATAATCCTGCCATACTGCTGGAATGTGCAGATGTATAACAGCACTTACAAAATTACACTTTATAATAACATTTAAAACACAATAATGTATCAAAAAACACCAACAAGTAAAGCCTGATGATGGCTAAAAAGAACCTGAAATAGAAAAATGAATGTTCTTTTTAGCTTGATAGTTGGCAATAATAACGGAACTTTAAAATTTGCCTGCTTTGAAATAGTAGCTCTGTGTCTAGGTGTATTTTCTTTCAAGACATTAAACGATTTCAAACTTTACTACAAAGAATAAACAAACACGTTTAACCTCAACTATGCTTTTGAGACAAAACATTAGGACTAAAAAGCGATCAGCTGACAAAACGCACAGTCTATGGCGACTGTGGCGACACGGCTGAAACGCAATGCGTCCGCTTATTCAAAAATTGAAATTTTGTTACAAAATCATTAAAAATCAATAAAGCATAATATATAATGCATAAAAAAATGTTTGATAGTGTTAAAATAATAATTAAAATATTTTTACAGTGATTTTTTTAAGAAACGTAAATTTTAGTACTTTTATAAAATTGCATTTTAAGCCGTAACTTTTGAAATTTTTTAAATTTGTGCCTGAAAATTTTATTCTAAATTTTGGATAAAGTATAGAATCAAAAAATCAAATAAAAAAAATGGATTTTTGGAACTTTTTTCAGTATATAACCCCCTTAACATAAATGTAGAATATTAATGACTCGAAAAAATAATTATGTCATTACTTATTTAAAGAAATTTTTTCATTTGTCTAATCATTATTGCATATGTAAACCTCTAGAGTATACACTACTAACGTACGTTAATAAATCCAAGTTTGACTATTAAGTAATGTATATATTTAAATATAAAAATTAAAGATTTATTTTTTTAAAGTTCTAAAAGAAAAATTAAATTAACAATTATATTTTAAAAATTTATTAAAATTTACATTATATGACTTTACAACTAATTTTGATGGTCTTATTTTATGTATCTTTTCAATGCTAGATTGAATTACAAATATTTTAAAATCAATACGTAGGCGTACCTCGTATCTTAGCAATGACATGAATAAGTTCCGCCTCCGAAGCTATGATTGGAGGAGCTCTATTTGATGAATTCTATATCTTTCGCACAAATACCATTTGTTTAAGTATGGCTGTTTCAAAGCTCATACAGATAGTCTCTAGGTATAATTCAATTCATTTCAAAGTAGTCAACTCAATTTAATTGATAATGTTAATGAAATGTTAAAATATTTTTATGAATTGTAAAAAAATTAGTATTAACGTGCTGTTATTTAACAAGTCACTTTGCAGTAGAGGAAATTCTTGATGACATTTATATGTTCGAATTTTTTTTTTAAAACGCTGTTTAAAATCAAGTGTTTAGAACCAGTGCTTGCACATCTCAATTGGTTTCTTAACAGTGTAAGAGTGATATTAACAAAAAAAAAACTCTATGTTAACAATGTATGATTATCAATTTTTTATATCTATATTATTATTATTTTATTTATTACTGGAAGGCTAAATGTTTTCTGAACATATTGGTGAAAATATTGGTGGAAAACATTGAAAAACTCTTGAATGACGTATATTTTATTAACAATTCTACAAAAAATTTTCTTTTTTGTATTCTCAAAAATGGACTGTATTTTTTAACAATTGAATTATTTCTCTATATAATAGTTAATTTATTATATATTTAGCAGTTTTATGATGATGAATGATGATGATAATCAAAAGTCAAGAACTTAATTCTTTTTTTGAATTTTTGGCTGTCAGAAATACAAAAATTATTTGTTTTATTGGTCCAAAAATATAAGATAAAATACACAATCGGGATACTTATCTAATAATAAGTCTAACATTTATATGAGCTAGGTGTTTTTTAAAGAACAAATTATAGTTGTTGGGAAAAGTAGTATTTATAAAAAAATACTACTTTTCCCTAGTTTATATAAAGACATCATAATCATATGAACCTTAAAAAAATCGAAATTAAAGAACATTTTGAATAATGATTTGAACATTTATAACGTTACAAAGCTTTCTATTTGAGACAATTTTTCTGACTCAATTAAGAACCTTGAAAATATCGAAATTCATCGAAATTTAACTTTGAAAAATTTACGTCGTTACGAAGGTTTTTTCTTTGAGAAAGCAAATATTAATCCAACTACTGAAACTATTTTTTTTTTTTATAAAAAGATGATACAAACTTTATAATTTATAAAATTGAAATTTTTCGAAATTCTAATTTCAGCTAATGTCATATAGTGGCTAATGCTTTTGCATTTTCTGTGATATCTAACTTTTATCCAATGACTGGTTTCTTTGCTTTTGCCAATAAATGCCGATAAATGCTTGCATTTATCAAAGTGCAAAATTAGAATGAAGGCTGCTTTCAAAAACATATAAAGTATAAACACCTGCCCTTTTGATTTCACTGTATTCCGAAAAGAGATTTCCATCGGAATCTTCTCCCAAATTGGACTAAAATTTCTTAAATCATGCAAAAAAATCTTTTTAAAAAATTATCTTTCAACGTTGCTGGAAGTTTTCACTATTATTTGGTTATTTTTTGACCAATTTTTTGTAGATTGACCAATTTTTAACCGAATTTTTGTTCAAAAATCCTGTTAAAAACAAAACCGTTTCGATAAAAAAAAATTGATCAAAAATTGGCCTCAATGAAAATAATAGTAAAATGCTGTAAATAATAAAATTGAATAATAATATTAACACGATTTGTCCGGGAAAGCTCCAAATTTTACTTTCTCTTTAGCTAGTGAAATTTATAAGATGAAGTTAATGAATCTTTTTGCAAATATATGTAAATCTGATATTGTATTTTTTGCCGCTCTTTCTATTGTACATTTTTCGCTATCACCCATCGATTTCTTAATATGGAGCCAATAACACGAAAAAGTCAGGAAAAAAGAAATTTCATTTTTATAAAATCGTAATTTTAAACATGAAAAGCTTATCGGATCGTTTCAAAACTCTTAGTTCGGTGGCAAAAATGTTTTTATTAAAAGCCAAACTTTCTTTACATTTTAATTTTACATTTTTGGAGATTTGCGATATTTATTTCATTTTATTTAGCATAACTATATATGAAATGTACGCAACAATTTTTGTAATAACTATTTGGTTCTAACCCCAATAACCATAATTGCTGTGACAAAATCTTGTAAATGTTTGCTGAGCAATTTTTGTCAAAAATATGCTTCAAATTTGCTGTAAAGAAATAATTGATTTGTGGTAAAAGCGTAAGTTTTATGTAAATTTGCTGTAAAATTGACAAAAATATGGTCACAAAGACTTGCTATAAAATTGCTCTCAAATGCGGAATCAGATTTACTATAATTATTTATATTCTAATTGCTGCAAAATTTTATGTAAACTAGATATAAATTTTCTATTCAAGGTAGGGTTTGTTAAATATACATTCTATCAGCAACTTTGCAGCAAAATAACAGCAATTCTTGTTTATTCGCATATGAGCAAATGTTGAATGTAATTAATTTTTTTAATTTGAAATTTGAATTTACCGCGATTACTACCCAGCTAAAAAAATCGCACGAATATCACGCGATAATTACACACGTATCTTACGATTATCGCGTAATAATCACGCGATTTTTACAAAGGACAAAAGTAAATTCAATAAAATCCATATTTAATAAAATATGCAATTTTAACATAAATATATGCAAATAAACGATGAAAGTAAATGTATATAATTTTATTACATCAAAAATTCAAATAAAAGTCTTGCTTTTGGGACTACTTCCACTTTCAATGTTGCTGCCATATAGAAAGTCCATGATCTATTCTCAATGACAAAATAGAATTATAAGATTTTTATTTTATTAAACTGAAACTGAAAACTGTAATTCTTCGTTATAAATACATATATAGTCCACAATAAATGTATTATTTTATTGTACTTACCACTCTGGTCACACAATAATGCTTTGCGTTCTCACAGAACTATTTATTCTGTTATATTACTCTTTACTTGCCAGACCTGACTGCTACCTGAAAAGTTAACATTAAAACAAAAAATCAGGTACTTTTATTACACTGAGAAAAAAATTTGATTGAATCAATGGAATTTTACTATTAACTATTCACAACTAAAATGTCACTTAAATTGGTAGGATGAACACAATTAATTCTACAGTACAGATCTGTTGTTTTAACAGGCTAAGCTTATTGATTGAATTTAAATTTATATTAATTCAAACTTATCAAAGAATATCCAATAAAAATAAATTGCTTCGAATTTCTGTATTATATCTCTCATTAACTGCCTATGCTTACAGCTTGATCTCTACCTTGAAACTTAATTATATTCTAAATTCGCAATTATTTTTTATACATTTTTAAAACGCTTTCAGACACTTTTGGATAGATGGAATTATGTAACGCTCGCTCGCTTTACATTTGTTTTCGCAGTACACTTTATTTAAACGCTATTACTATATATGAAGTAGTAGGCTACCGTTGCAGTCTTATATACTAATCAACTCAAACTTGGCCACTTGCAGGTAAATTCCTGCCTAAAATCCTTCGCCACCTATCGGTTGTCGCAATAGTCGTGCAAAAGCCTGTCCTTTTGAACACTCTGTTGTTTAGTCAATTGGTGTAAAACTATACCTTCTACACATTTCTTACAATGCGAGAGAAATAATGTTTACGTTTTCACTAACCCTTATAGTCTTTTTCATGCATCATAATATATCCGAAACAAAAA
>JAWWML010034785.1:0-10804 GCA_035047165.1 Ormyrus rosae
TCAAAGTTAGGTAACTAGGAATTAAAAATACCTATTTTTTACTTTCCTGGCCAATTTTGATACTTTTATCTCTACCAAAGTGGTTTAAATAAAATAAAAAAATTCAACGATGTCTAGATATCAACGTACCATCGACGCTGTTCGACTACGATTTTCGGCTCTTCAATTGTAATAGAATCTTCCTTCTTTTTAACTTTGATACCATGATAGGCAACCGTCGTACACACGTCATCGGTTTTCCGTACTAAATCTGAATCGAGCGTTCTCGAAACCGGTGTATCCGTTTCGGGCGGATAGTCGCTCCCGTCACTCTTTTGAACTGTATGTTTGCCTTCAGTCTTCATGGCACAGAATGCACGACTCTTCCGACAAACATACGTTAAACCTTCGTCGCGAAAGGTGTCTGTCCCAACTTTAGATTTCCAAATGGAACTTGTACACTCAACAACGTTTTGCCACTTTCTCTATAGCTCTGGACTTTATTGGATTTAACAAATTTCACTCACAACGTCGAAAACTGCGCACTGGAAAATCAGTCCGACAATTACAAAAACGACGAAAGTCTACGTCCCAATTATCGGCGCGCGCGTCGATACGATTTTTCGGTCGTTCGTTAGAGCCAGCGCGCGGACTCGACTGGAGTCGCACTTCCGGCGCGCTCGCGCTCAAAGTGCCTCGTAAATGTTCAATTACGTGAACATTCGGGCGAGCCCGAACGTTTACGCGCTCGGGGCGTCACGCCGCGCGCCGATTGTCAATGAACGCGCCGGCTGCGCGGCATTCGTTCGCTCATTATTTTGTCCCGATGGATCGCAGGCAGAGCCGCGAGTTGGGTTTCGTTTTGCGCTCTCGGCGCGGCCCCGTCACGCCGCCAGTCGACTGATTTCGTATTGAGATTCTCTAATGGATTTACATGCCGGAGTTAGTTGATTCTGTGGGATGGTCGAATTTATTTTTAGATGTTTATTGATCGATTCTTTTTTGTTTTACTCTTAGTCAATTAAGGTAATGTTCGATGTGTATTGATGCATTTTTGATGAATTTTTGAACACGGAGAAAGAAATTGAAAAAATGTTTCGATGAAAGATCAATAAAAAATTTTGTTATCGTTTGATTGCAACTAGACAATACTTTATAAAAATATACTAAAAAATAAATATTGCTAAAAAAAACTCGAAAATTTTTTTTTATTATAAAAAAAAAACCAAACGAAATTTATGTTGATAAAAGCGCCTCGCGTCACCGTGAATTCAAATAAATAAACTATAAAAACATAACAATGTAAATTAAAAAAAAAATAAACGTACCGTCCGCGACGACCGCCTCCTCGCTTCCCAACTCAATTGTCTGAAGCTTCCCTCTAAATTTCCAACGCGCAACAAGAAATCAGCCAGCCAAAAGCGAAGAGGAAACGCATCCCCAAAAAGAAGCAAAGAGCTCCCAGGTATATAACAAGCGAGCGCAGAAACGATTTCGCGAGGAATAAGAAGCAAAGAGGTAGAAGAAGAAGCTCTCGTCTGGAAAAAGTCCATTGTCTTGTAGTCGCGAGAGGCGGCCTCTCACTCTTTTCCGCGACAAAGCGCGAGTCTCTCTCTCTCTTTCTCTCTCTCCCCGGGGGACACTCCGGCGCGCCTCGCCAATTTTTGCATGAGATGCCGCGGAGTTTCGCGTTATGCGCGCGCGCCCGCGAAATTCCGGGCGCCGATCCTCTCTCTCTCTGCACGCCGGAGAATTGCAAATTCGCGCCGGAGAAAAAGGTGGAGAGAGAGAGAGAGAGGCGAGCAGCTCGTTATATATGCCTACGAGGCGCGATTGAAATGCCGTCCGCGTTGCCGAAACGTTTGACTTGCGATGCCGGGGCGCGTTTGAGCCGATGTATCTTAACTCCCGCTCTGCAAATTTGTTCGGAATGTTAGCCCGGGAGAGGAAAGGCTGGAAGGAAAGGAGGGCTGCAGTGTGCTGGATTAGAAAGAGGGAAAATAGTGCTTTTACCCTTTTGTGCGAGAATTCTTTGTTGATGGCTGTAGATTCAGGCGAGTGGATAAACGGTAACAGACAAATTGTTAGTTATACGGATGTTTCTTCTTTTTAAAACAGTAATAATTTTAAAATTAATAAATTAATTATACATGTCACTTTGACTCTTCTTCGTCTTCGGCGCGACAGCAATTATTATTTGACGATAAACGACAACTTTGCACATCAAACTCGAGCAGCAGCTCGATCAATAAATAATTCGAAAGCATCTTCGACGGGATTACCATTAAAATTGCAGACCGCGATACCTTCACAATAGATGATTATCGCGCGGCATTTTGCGCTCGTTAATCAAAAGGCTTTTCCGGCGAGATACACTTTCCGCGCGTAAACGCGCATAAATCCCGCGGCCGCGCGTCAGCGGGCGCATTGTTTAGTAAAGCCTCCGTCCGCTTGATTCTAAAATTGCGCGGACACATCCGCGGCAAATTTATGCACTGATTGCGAGAGGTTCAAAGTGCCGTTGCGGCCTCGTCAGGCGTAAAACCGAAGCTCGCGCATCGATCTCTCTCTCTCTCTCTCTGCGCGCGGCTAATATCCGCGTAAAACTGAGCACGTATGTTTATATCGCAGAAGTGGCGCGTCCTTATCCGAACGGTAGTATCTATGATCTGGGGCTTAGTGTCCGGGGTTTTCTGCTTCCCGGCGAGAGCTAGACGGAATGTATTGCTACGGACGCGGCGCCGCATTATACCCGAAGTTCACCGGCGGAGGGGAGAAAGAGATGTCGGGGAGAGAAATTAACCAACAATCGTAATCCCATCCTCCCGCGGAGCCAATTACCGGCGACCCAATATCTTCTTCGAAGGAATAACACTTCCTCGACCGTCTCGAATCTTGCTGGGTAGCTTAACGTTATAGAATTTACGTGGGTCCGCGAAGGCTTCCGTGTTTCGCCGCTTCCGAAACTTGAAGATGCCTTAGAATTTAGAATTTTCTAAAGTGTCTTGAAATCGGAGCTGCGTTACACAACCAAAATTGATTGCCTTGTGTTTAACGTTTAAGTTGATGAAGAGATTGGTCTTGAATTAGCATCAGTATAATACAAATATAAATATTGTTGAATTTGTTTATTTGCCAAACAACGTAATTTCTGTATCACTGAAAACCCCATCTCCCTAACTTCGTATCGCCAAGCACGCAGTAATCATCTCTCTCTCTCTCTCTCTCCCTGCCTCTACTCAACACGATCTCCTCTAGAGGTTTCTCATTCAATTCCGTCATCATCCTCTAGAAAGCGACAAGTCCTGCAAACCAACGGCAGACCAACGATACCAGCGAATGGATGCAATCAATAATCGTCCCAACGACGTCTTATCTCCATACAGCCGTGAATCACTGAAAGCAACGCACACCCCTCCCCCTTCCCTCTCTCCGCACTCGACAATCTACGAACGGGCCAATTCAGAGAGAGGGAGAGAGAGAGACTGACGCGCGCGTCATTCGCACGTTCGGCTTTCCCGCGCGCATATCTCGCGGGCACCGAATGCCTGTTAATTAGAGTCCGAGGATTCGGTCGCACTCGAGAGGAGAGGCTAATTGTCGCCGGGGAGACACGAGCTCTCGCTCGCGAATTATTAAAACATCATCGCCCGCGCGCGAGAGAGAGAGAACGGGGAGCTTAACAGCTGCACGCGAGCCAAAACTTTCGCGAAAGCTCGCAGCCTGCAATTATGCGACCCGGGATACAGAAACGAGCGATAAGTGCTGCGTTGTACAGGGGAACGGAGGAGTTACGAGTTGCCTACGGTGAATCACATTTTATTGGGGGAGTGTGGGGGGAATTAAAGTTTCGTGCCGCCGGTGATGAAGTGTGCTTAATACGTTGCGTAAGTGGGAAACGATTTTGCCGTTCGAATAGTTTCCAGGGGAAATTCGCTCGATCTTTTGAGGGAGACGAATTAGTTTGCGGTGACTTAGAAATTCAGTTTCCAGTTTTCGGCGAGTCTGATGAATGAATTTTGTACCTGTATTTGAAATTGACGACGAGTTGCTTCGGAATTATAAGCAGTTTTAAATTCACAATTTTGCCTCGCTGAAAAATCGTATTCAAATATTGAATAAGTTTTTATTTAGGGCCGAATGTTAAATCCTGTAGCAAAATTCGATTTGAAAAGGGAATCATAAATTTCTCTTTTCGTTTCAGAAATCGATTCTGAATTTCCATTCCAATACGTTAAGGTCCGGTAAATCTCATTCGACTTTTAAATTAAATTTGTCTTGAAACTAAAATTTAACGTTAGCTAAATATTTCCCCGCCGGCGTTAAATTTTAAAAACACTTTATCAATTTATTATTCATTCCAGAAAAAACCCTACTTTCTCTCGAGAAAGTGAAGAGCGTCCAAAAAACGTTCCGCATTACCGCAGAGAAATTTTTCGAATTACGTGTAGCCAAAGTTTCGCCCTTTGCTCGCGAGAGGCGTTCCGTTTTCTTTATACACGGCTGCTCCGGCGTGCGATTGCCGCTGAACTTTACGAGCGGACCTTATACGTAAATGCGGCTTCTAGCCGGGCTGAGCCGGTTGGGCTCAGAAATTTTTTAGAGGAAAAATTTTGATCTCCCGCTCGTTTCCGCAAAGCGGTTTTACCGAGTGGTAAGATTTAAACTTTATACGTTAGCCGGGAATATTTCGCGGATTCTTTAACAGCCTCCGTGCTCTGCGTCTCTTCGGTTTTTATACTTTGTGTAAGAATGAGAACTTTTACGATTCCCGGACGTGTGGGACACTGTTGAAGGGAAAACAGTCGGATGACAGCTTACGCGAAATTTATATACGAATTTATGCTTTTATATTTGCGATGGAAAAAATGAGATTTTTGACGCTGAGGCGAAGAGCTTTTCACCTTTGGAAAATACATTTTTCGAACGAGTGAACTTGCGTTTAATAAAAAAAAAAAACCATGAAAAACTAAACCACCGTAAAAATCTGAAATTGTCCAGTAGGCCATGCAAATCAACAGGTACCGCAGCGGAAAGTAGAAATCCTCTTTGCCGGGGCACAAGTCCGCGCAAACCGATAAATAAAGCACCTCAAGTGTCGCCTCAAGTATCACAGCTGTCCGTCTGTGAATCACCCAAGTGTCCCGATATTCGTACGAACGCATCGCCTTTAAAACGACCACAAATCCGGCCTCCGAGTCGGCGAAACGAGCAGTCGAAACTTTTGTAGCTTTCGTCCGCGTTCCATGAAGTCCGACGCACGCGCGCAGGAGAGGGCGAAACTGACGGCCACGATTTTTCCTTCTTTCTCGGGCCGAAGCCGAGACGGCGGCGGCGACGAGCGCCGCGCTCGAGGACCGATAATGAAACAACCGAGTTAAGAGCGCACGTGGCTCGCCTGGTTAATAGCGCAGCTGGGGGAGAGAGAGAGAAAGATCGCGCCCCTTTTCTACCTTTCCGATATACGTTTTGATACTTGGAGCTTTTCTCGTTGGAAGCTGGGAGATGGAGGTTAATTGTTTTGTTTGTATTTGGTTTTGGGAAGGGAATGAATAGTGTTTGGTGAAAATTTATGTTGAGAATATTTTATTGTAAAATGAAAAATTTAATTTTCTTCAATTTGAATAAGAAGTTATTAATGCTAGTGGGGTTTAATTTTATAAGTAAAAACTTAATAATCCAGTCGATTTTTTAAGAAATTGAAGTTGAAGCAGGAATTAAATTTAAAAATAGCTTTTTCATAAAAAAAGGCTCAAGTTTTTATATTCAAGCATAAAAAGTGAGAATGGTTTTTACGTATTAAGATCAGCCAAAATTCTCCTATTGAACTATAATTTTTTAAAATTTTCAAAAAATGTAAAACTCAAATTGAAAAATTTTGATCAGTCCCGACGCAGAAACACCAGTATGTATAAATTCTTTTATCCCGAGCTTCTCTTCCTCCTCCCTCACTACCGATCACACAGCTTGAAAGCGCGCTCTTGTACTCACGGAATCAGAGGACAGGTATATACCCCTCCCTTCCTCTCTCTCTCGCTCTCACGTGCCTTTTTTTCGTAAATGGAAACTGCCCGACACCAATGGGAGAGAGAGAGAGAGAGAAAGTTCCGACAAAAAGACGCGAGGGAATTCCGATGGAGCTTAAGTGCTTCCTGAACACAAAAGGGGTACAGAGACGTGTTCGGCAAGGTTTTATCCGCTCTCGCCCTCCTTTTTTCGTCCTTCTGTGTTTGTAAATCCGATATCTGTCGAATTATGCTTTTTGATTTCGAAACCGAAAATTTTTGCATTTTAAAATAAAACTGCAGCATTTTCCGTTCGGTTGTAAATTATTGCCCCGGACTTTGTTAGCAAGTTACTAAATGGAAGGTTCTTGGGGGTGAAATTTATATGATCGTAATATCTCTCGGTTTTACGAAGCCCATCAAATTCACTTAAATCATAAAAGAAGAATGTTGCCCTACGCCCGGCCAGTAAGAAGAACAGCTCATTCATTTTTACAGCTTTTTACTGCTTTTCAAACTCATTAGAGCCACTAATTTATTACTTAAGCCCTTCACTCAATTTTGCAGTTTAACTCTTTAAGCCTCTTCCTATTTTGCCCTTATTTACGTTCTCGCGCCGAAGAACGAAGTTTTTATCGACCGACCAAATTATGCACGAGTCTCGGTCGCGAAATTTCGAGTTCGGCTTTACGACGAAAAAGCAGAAGCGCAAATCACTCGGGAGGCGTTTCTGTTTCACTTGTTTGAGCAACCAGAATAAAGACGCGGTAATTTAAATTGATAGAAAGGCAGTAATTGATGTTTGCGATTTACTTCCAACTGGTGTTATTTATTGACAGTCAGGAGAAGACAGTGAAATAAGCTTTATCGACTTAAATTATAATTTAGAATTAAACTTACCGCAAAATGTTGCAACTCAAACCTTCCCAGACGAGCGTGAATTTTAACAATATCCATTAAATTCGAAATTACATTCCATTCCATCAGCCGACAGCGACCGAATCCAGCCGAAATCAACGGCGGAGCAGCGGCGCGCAAGACGCTCCGGTACATAATGCAGGGACAAAAACAGGGTGCCTCCGCGCGACCGGCGCGCGAGAGAGAGCGAGGATACGCTCCGGGTCGTAAATAATTGCGGGGGGAAAGCCCGTACGAAGGGCTGCTGCTGCAGCGGCGAGTCCCGTCGTCGACGGTTCGCCCCGTGCGGCACCTAGGAGAACGCGATTAAAGCCTTGCGGCGTTGCCTCCCGGCCGATATCCCGGTCAGCTCCCCCGTGAGCCGCCGCGATGCAACTTTAACGAGCGACAGTTCCTTGCACTTTAATCCATTATCTTCGCTCCGCAAGCCCTTCGTTATACGGCGGCCGCGGAAAAAATATGTAGTCCGTAAAGACTTCCCTCTCTCTTTTTTTTTTCTTCTCTTCCGTTCTTACCCCCCCGAGGCGCCCTCCCGACCGCCGCTATGAGCAGGATATTATTATTCTTTATTCACGAGCCGAGACTCGCCGTGGCTCTCGCAATTTCAAATGCAGCTTTGTTTTCTTTTTTTTTTCGAGTTTCCTTTTTCAGTTTTGAAAGGAGCTGTAATTGCGGGCTCTTCGGTCGGTATAAGCTTTGGAGATTCTGGATATAACCGCTGAGAGAATCCTTCGCTTGGAGGAAGATCCGCAACTTTTATCTAGCCACTTGAATTATTAATTTCTAGAGGGAGTATAAGAATATTATGAGAATAAACAAGAGGAGCTAATCGCTAATCTTTTCTTCGAATCGCCCTCGTATCGTCACGTTGACACTTGTAATAATTAGACACCCTTTGACGCGCGTCTGACGCGACAGTGCATAAAAGTGGCAAAAAATACCTACACTCCTATACCGGAACCAAATGAGATTCTACGGTCACAATTGAGTTTTTCGTCGGAAGGGGGGTAGGAACGTAAAGCTTCGACGGTTACTCGATAGATTTCGAATTCCCTATGCGAGCACGCGAATCCTCGAAGGGATACCGGTGCTAATGAAGCGCCGGAAAGCGATAAGCCGCTGCATAAGGGATGCGCCTTTCTCGTTCGCCGCTCGATAGATGTATAATTCCGACCGGACTGAGTTTGCTTAATTATATTATTGAACCGAGCCGAAAGTGGATTTACTTATTTGAGTTCGTTATTTTAACTGGATTATTTAACTTTTTAAAGAGATGACGAGAGATTTCGAGAATAATGGAGGTACGACTGAGAAATTGTTCATTTTATTATCGCTAAGAATCGAGAACGTGATTTCTAAATGGAGTAAAGAAGAAGCACGTATATAAGCGCGCCGTTCGATCGAGCAATTCCCCCCAAGTAATAAACGAATACAAATTCTACCTAACAATTATCGGGGCCATTTCATTTAGAGCTAATCTCAGAAACTTCCTGTTAATTTCCACATCTCGACGGTCAATTGGCAGTTACATCGGTGGAAACGAGCGGGTCCACGGAGCCCGAAACCCGTAAAGCCCGGCGCCCCGGCAATTTTCGACGTCATCGCGAAGCCCGTTGAGCGACAAATCACCGCTCTCTGGCCGCCCCGGAAGCCGGTCGGAGCCGGAATCGCAACGAGTGGTCCGGTACACGCGGGTGTATGGCCTACTATCGGAAAGTCGCGGTCCATTGGCGGAGGCTGATATCGCAAAGTACCGGCACATCGGGTCTTGATTGTCTTGGCTTCGCGGACCTTGACGAGAGAGGACAATGACCTTCGGGGAGGTAATGGGTTGTGCTACTGCCGCAATGGAGTTTCGCTGGATTGTGGATTTAGGGAGCTCTCGGATGTAATGATTTCTTGCTTTTCTCGACCGAGAAAGCGCAATAGAATATTATGACTGATACTGCAAGAGTTCGTACTTCGAATAAATATTTTCAAAGTATCTCGGATGATTACGTTAAAGAAACAGTGTACCCCGATAAACTGTAAAAAATTTACCGGCGTGTTGTCGACTGCTCGCAGTAACACTCGTTCCTTGATCTCTTTGTTCTAAAATGCATTCGCCCTCGTACGCGAAGTTGACAGCCGCCCCGGAAGGCGACTCTGTAGTTGAATTCGAATCACGCACTGCGAACAGCCGTAACTAAACGCCGAACGACTTTCCCGCCTGACGATATTACACATTGTGCGTGATCGCAATGAGTCACGTCTTTATTTCGACCAAAAACTTTAGAAAGGTTAAAGGTGTAAAATACGGCAATAAACATTTTTATTGTTTAAGTAACGGCTGCTGGCGGGAAAAAGGAATAGTTCGGAAGTATTATTCGAAGTTTATTTTCTTCTTTTGATCTCAAATATAGTAGTATCGTTTTTATCATAAGTACAGGTAATGCGTTAATGTTTCAGAAAGAACAAAATCAACCATTTTTCCTATTTAGACTTTAAACTTTTTTACTATTATTAATAAATTTCTTACCAACAACGCAACAGTTCAATATTAACATTCTCACTGTTATGAAAAACGCACTTTCCTAAAAAAAAAAAAAAAAAAAAAAACCTGCAAAGCCTAAAGAGATCAGTCCGTGCAAAGAAGGCAACACCGACGCATCACTCCGGAAGGCTTGCAGATCCAAAGGAATCCCGAGAGCGACGTGTACGAGACTTTTCCATCGACGCTGGAAAGGACTCTGGACGGTTTTGCTCGGGAAATCGGACACCGAGTATCGGTGCGCGCGAGACTTTCGGAATCCCTTTATTCTCCTCGACTTCGCTCCTCCTGGCATCAGCCTTTCATGCTCTTCTTCTCGGAGGACGCCTCGGTGTCTCTCTCTCTCTCTCTCCCTCTCTAAGCTGATTCGCTTCGCCGAGGAGAACTGAGCCGCGGAACGGGAGCGACGGCTTCTTCCGCGAATCGCTCTGGGCTTTACAGATGATTGACGTTTCTCCCGAGTCGGCATTATGTAATTGGGTAAGGTGTACATTATGGAAAAATTTAATTGAATCAATAGAATTTTACTATTAATTATTCACAACTAAAATGGTACTTAAATTGGTAGGATGAACACAATTAATTCTATTACAATGATCTGTTGTTTTAACAGGCTAAGTATGTTGATTGCATTTAAATTTATATCAATTCAAACTTATCAAAGAAAATCCAATAAAAATAGATTTCTTCGAATTTCTGTATTGTATCTCCCTGTGACCTCCTATGCTTACAGCGAGGCTTACAATTTGATTTTTACATTGAAACTTATATCCTAAATTCGCAATTATTCTTTACACACTTTTGGGAAGCTTTCAAGCACTTTCGAATAGACGGAAATAATGCAAGCTTAACATATTGTGTTCGCAGTACACTTCATTCAAACGCTGTTTCTATATATGAAATATGCAACACAAACTTTGCCAGTTGGAGGTACATGTTCAGCCACCTATCGGTTCTCGCAACAGTCGTGTAAAAGAAAACAATCAATCATAAAAACACCAAAACGTTAAATATAAACAATGGATAATAGAAAACATCTGAATATTCTACAAATCTTCCAAAGCAGTAAATTATTGATATAATATGATTGCTAAGAAAATGACTAATACTGGTAAAATTGATTGTTCCCAAATAAAAAAGCTCTTGCTAGAGTTTAATTGGAGAGAAAATGCTCACAAATGGATAGTAGACCAAGAAGTGTTCTCTACAAACAGATAAACCCGAAAAAATTAGATCTCAAGTATGATGTGTAATAGATATGTGTAATATATGTATCAGCGGTTTTGAAACCGCGCATAACATTTTTACTTAAACCATTCAGATATCTTGAATCTTTTTTAAATAAAAAATCTTATCATAATGCATAAAAATA
>JAWWML010034786.1:0-10797 GCA_035047165.1 Ormyrus rosae
CGCACGCACACATCCATACAGACATTTTTCAAAAATCATTTATTCTTGTTCCTGACACCTTAAAATACAGTTATAACTGTTTTTTCGAACAACTCCAAAAATTACTATCACAATGCTTCCTCTAGGAGGAAGCAAAAAGTACTCAGAGTATAATTTCCACATATATATGATGCTAATTCCATGCTAAATTGATTAATTTTAATAATTAGCCCTTTCAGACCCAACGTACATTGGAATGTACATACGGGGAAAACTGAAAAAAATTAAATATTATATATATATATATATATATATATGTATATATATCGAAAAAAAATTTTTTTTACCACTTTAATTTTATATTTAGACCATAACAAGTCAAAATATACTTAAAAAAGTGTTATATCACGGCTATATTTAATTCAGGGTTAATATCTCCGAAAATAAATGGTCAATCGTGTTCAAATTTTGTGAGTTTTTTCGTGTATTTGCAATTAACATTATACAAATTTTTTATTATTGTATTATTTTCACATCACTGAGGACCCTCCCTAATAAATTGAATGCTGCTGCGTTACTTAAGAATTCATGGATTATGTTAATCGTAAGTGATTTTTTCGAGTAACGTGCATTTTATACACATAAGAATCGTACACGTAAACATTATACACAATTTGGCATGGCCCAATATATCTATATATAATTTTCACCAATGTTAAATTGTGTACAATGTTTACATGTACGATTCTAATGTGTATAAAACGCACCGTACCTTTTTTCGTACAGTTAGTGATAAGTGTTTGAGTGAAGCATTAAACTGTTATAACCGATGGATAGGTCTTTGCCTGCTATTATTATATCAGATTTAGATTGTTATATTTTAAAATCTAAAAGCATTTAATTTAGTTTTGATCAAAAAATTGTTGTAAATGAAATATTTAGGACATAAAAAAAATCTTTTACAGTTTCCGAAATATAAAATGAAAAATTCTTTTAGCATATTTAATACTTATTTGACTGAAACAAGTTTGAAACCTATAACAGTGTCAATATAAAATATTATAGATTCGTTCGCGACTAG
Source organism: Ormyrus rosae (assembly GCA_035047165.1). NCBI lineage: Eukaryota > Metazoa > Arthropoda > Insecta > Hymenoptera > Ormyridae > Ormyrus > Ormyrus rosae. The sequence goes on from JAWWML010034786.1 coordinate 1,061, forward strand.
TTTATCGTTTTTAAAATTCAAAAATCAAGCTATAGATATAAATAATGAAAATTACAAGCAAAATTTATAACGAGATTTGATGGAATAAATTAATGTAAACTATGACAACGAAAATAAAACGAGAAAAATCAGCAATGTTGGGGCTTTACATTCACAGAACGACTATCGAGAGCATTCTGGAACGTGTCATACTCGTAAATAAAGGCTTTAAATCGCGTCATACTTCCTAGAAAATCCATACCGCTCTTCACGCTGACTGAAAGACTATAACTGTTGAGCTTCTAGTGCTATTTGAGAGTATAGTTAGGCATTTATGCTGCGATAATGTGTTTCTTTATCACAATAAACAATAATATTAATTATTAATGACTGATTTTCTTTATCAATAATTAGTCTAGGAGCAAAGGGGGTTTTCGCCGGAAATCGAGGTCTAGTAGGACACCACAGGTTTCTAAATGTATTTTTATCTCCTTATTACGAATATCGAGGGTCTTTTATCACAAGTTGTAAATTTAAAAAGTTATTATTTAATTGTTTAAAAAGCCGTAGAAATAGGGCGTTGTAAAAAAATCATCTTTTAATTTGATAGATTTGTTTCATATTTTACCTACAAATCCACTCGATTCTTCAGAATTCAAAAATATTGTTTAGAAGCCGATTTATTGCATATTTTCTAATTATTAGTTGCAAAACTCACCTCCGTACTTACAATTTGTCGTATAATATCGGTCGTATTTTGTATTTTCGAGTCACAATATCTTATTTTAAAGATTAAGGCCTCCTCTACTAATACATCCCTTACTTTTTTATGTTTATAAGCGAATTTGACCATTTTTTTTCTATAAATGATTAACAAAAAATGTACGAAATTATTCCTTGTTTAAAAAGGAAGAATTTCATGTATATTAAGTCCAATTTTTACCGTTAGTTCGTTTGAAATAACGATTTAAGTGCATACACACATTCGTTACTCAAAAAGAATGATTTGAATTTGATTATCCTGCGCCTACTCTTAAAATTGTTTAGGAAATGTTTTTAAATCTTATATGCATAAACAAATAATTCAGTAAGTTATAAAGTAAATTTTATACATAAAAAAAGCACGGTAAAAATCTGTAGGCATTCATATCGACCTGCCGTTGCGCAGTTGATGTGGTTCCACGGCACGCGCCCGAATGCCTGCACTTAAATCGTTATTTCAAACGAACTAACGGTAAAAATTAGACTTAATATACATAAAATTCTTCCTTTTTAAACGCGAAATAATTTCTTATATTTTTTATTAATCATTTATACAAAAAAATGGTCAAATCTGCTTATAAACAAAAAAATACTATGTTTTCGCTATTTTCTGTTTATTTGTAGCTTTAAAACTTTTTATTTTCAATGTTTTTTGCGAATATTAATGGATGTATCGTTAGAGGAGCCCTTAATCTTTAAAATAAGATATTGTGACCCTAAAATACGAAATACAACCGATATTATACGACAAATTGTAAGTACGTGGTGAGTTTTGCAACTAATAATTAGAAAATATACAATAAATCGGCTTCTAAATAATATTTTTGAATTCTGAAGAATCGAGTGGATCTGTACGTAAAATATGAAACAAATCTATCAAGTTAAAAGATGATTTTTTTTTATAACGCCTTGTTTCTACGGCATTTTAAACAATTAAATTGTTAATAACTTTTTAAATTTACAACTTATGATAAAAGACCCTCGATATTCGTAATCAGGAGATAAAAATACATTTAGAAACCTGTGGTGCCCTACTAGACCTCGATTTCCGGCGAAAACCCCCTTTGCTCCTAGAAAAATAAATGGTTGATAATTAATTAATTTGTATATCTTCATTTCTTTGATATAATGTACGTGACCAAAACAATTTGACTTTTCCGTAGTTAATCTAATGCACTGTAAGAAGTAAATCTGATAAATATAATTGACGCGATCAAAAAGAAGCATGCAAGAATTGGCAACGAGCGTCGAAGTAATCGACAGTACTCCGAAGTTTATTAAAGAAGCTCGAAATCGCAAAGGCGCTTTCATCAAATCTGTCCGGCGAGTTCGTTTTTCAAAAGCCTCTCCACGCCTAATAAATAACGTCGTGGAGGGCCTCTCTTTCCCCGGCCGAAAAAGGGAACTATTTTCGTCGTTGCTTTAATTCGACGTGCCGACTCTCCCCTTCGGAGCTCGTTAAAAACTAGACGAGCCTCGAGAAGAAACAAGGACGGCTGAGTGCCAGGGAATGCGTAACACCGAGGGCCACCGCCATTGACGTTGACGCAAAAACTTGCTACCTCGAGGAGCATCCTCCTGGATGTCGATTGTCGCAGCGATCGAAGCTGCAATTGCTCGTAGGTGCGGATTAAACACACGATTAACGCAAATTCTGCGTTTTACCAACTAAATAATCGAGGCTGGAGGATTAATTTTTAAAGTCACGCAGTGCTGATTTTTGCGGTATTTATTATTCGGAAAAAATGCTTTCGGACTGAAAAACATCCGACGAACTGCGTACCTTACGTGGCGCACATGTGTGGCATTTGCTGTTAGGGTGATTAATTGCATTCTACGTCTTTCGGGGCAACTTTTTTAGCCGTCTTCGGCGTTGCTAACTAAGATTTTAGGCACAATTTAGACTTTTATTTTTTAGAAATTAAGTAAGAAGTAAGACATTTTGATTGCAACTGTGGAAAGGACATTGGTACACAAACTATGATCATGTAAATTTGTCCAATTAACAATTAGACTTGTATTAATTTAACCAACTATTATATTTTTAACTAAATAAATAAATACTTTTGGTATCGCTAAAATAAAGTGAAAGTATTGAGTGAAAGTATGATGCATTAAAAGCAAGACATAAACAAGCCTGCATTTGCATCCGCGAGCATATTTCGCTAGTCCGCGATATTCCGCGTGCGGCGTTTAAAAGCCCTCTCCGCTACGGGCACAGAGTCGGCGTATTCCCGCGAAAAGATCGCCCGAATAGGCAGCGGCTCGAGCGCATCCCTAAAGGGATCCTCTCGAGAGACTCGCCGAAGACTTGTATACTGTATACCTGTACGAAAGCAGCGACCGGTTCGCCTTTATGCGTGCAGCCGCGTCGAACGACTTGACGGCTCTTTTTGATGAATGGCCGTGCACGTTCTTATCGCCAATTGAAAAGTCCCTCTACTTGCCGCATTCGGCATTTGCGTTCGTTAGTCGCCACGCGGCTGCTTTTTTACGAGCGGCTAAGCGCACATGGACCAAGTCGCGCGGAGAGCGAAAGCTTTAATTGGATTCGGTATGCGAGGCCGTTTTTGCCGAATCGAATCGAGCGACCGGGAAGGTCGTTTTGGTATGGCGAACCGGTGAGATTAAAACCATATATGCGTCAGTGCTTAGACGAGGAAACTCAACTGGTATGTTGATTTTTTTTGCGGGACCGGCATGACGAGCTCCCTTTTTTCTCCTTTTAAAGGCTTTCACTTTAATTCAAATCTTGAATACAAATTATTAGACGAAAATAATTTCCGTCTTAATTAAAGATTATTTTCATTTGCAAAATGAGCTTTTTAATATTAGTATATATTATCTATTAGTGTATTATAATTTTAAATGTCTTGTTCTCCAAGACTTAAACGAATAATAATTAGAATATATGATTACCAATAAAACAATAGTAAATCAATCATTTACGGTGTTAGGTAAAAGTCAAACGTTCCTACAGGCAGACATTAAACTGATTGATTTTCAAATAAAGCATTGAAATTTGAAAGAAAAAAATGGTAATTAGATGTGGAAAAAGAGCTGCAAGTAGGGAGTACGAGTCTACTAATAGGACGTGCTAATATCCCAAAGCTCGAAGCAACACGTGTCCGGCGGGAAAAATCCTGTCGAGCTAAATATACCCTCATCCCACCTAACGAGTTACATAACCCTGCTCTATTTAATCGGTCGCAATGGTCGTCTCGAGCCGGAATCCCAGAGGCTTTTTTACCGGGCTCGACTTGGTCATGGGGAAGCTCCGTGCGTTTTTTGCCCAGCTCCTTATGGTACAGCTACGTCGAAACTTGGGGAATCGCAAGCCGGCATTTTCTCTCGACTCGCAGTAGCGAAAGAGGAGCAACAAGAGGACGACGTGTGAACGAAAGTCGAATAAATGAATGAAGCGAATGGGAACGTAGCCGCCGGGATGTGAAGCGCAAAAAGAGGAAGAGGGCAGAGAGAGACGCTGCAAATGACAGATGCTACTCTCACGGAATGCTTTTCCGGAGGCTCGCAGCGAGGCCTTTTAATTGATTAATTTAAATGTTCGCCCGGCACGTCAGCAGCGCGAGAACAGATGATTATCGAGCCTCCTCGGCCGTTTAATTGCTCGTTAAAAGTACGCCAAGTGTGCACCTTATGAGAGCGCGCCTGCGTAAATGCTTTTTCGAGGGTCCATCGGGGATTCGCACGCTCATTGCTCATTCTTGAGACGTTCGATCGCCGTTTCTATAACGCTCCGAGCATTGGGAAGCGTCTTTTTTCACTTTCTCACTTTCGCTTCGAAAGTTTCAAACACTTTGCCAATTTATTCTTTCTATTGCCATCATGCCCAGTTTTTCATTTACGTTCATGTATTATGAGGACTTTGCTACTGCACAATTTTTTCTATAATTACGTAAGACACATTGCAGTAAATAAGTACTTTAGTATTGAGAATTAACAATTTTGAATTTCTTATGAAAATTTGAAAGTAATAATTGCGAGTTAGCGCATTAAATACTTACCGACTTCCGCAATATCATCTCCATAAATATCATAAAACTTTTGTTTTGAAAAAAAAAAAAAAAAAAAAAAAAAAAAATGAAAATAGAAAGCAAATGACAGAGAGCATATAATAGTTCTGAATTCGTTCGCTTACGTCATCAGAGACCTGAGTAGGACTCATAAACCTGCCGCAGCATCCCGCCATCGCAGAGGCCTTCAATAGACCGGACGTGGCATCGCAGCAGGTTGGCGCCTAATTTAGATACTTTCATCAGACGACCGGACCGCCGCCAAGATCGCTTCAGGCCAAAGTTTACGTTTTTCGGGACTTGCTCAAATTCCTTTTTACGTTCGAGAGCTGTTCAAAGGGTTTTTTGCCTTCGCGTCCTTCCTCCGCACCGTTTTCCGTGCCGTCCGTTGTCATAACACGACGGTTAGCGGCCCTTTCTCCGAGCCAGACGAAACCTCGGTATTTATCCAGCGCTCGAATCAAAAAGCCCCGACTCGAATTTCAGACCACAGGAAGAGAAGAGACGGGGGAAGGTCTGTGCAAATACGACGTCTCTGCCCGAGACTAAAAAATCCTCATAAACACAGAAGAGTCGTATTTTTATTCCCCGATTGCACGATAAGCTTAGACCGCTTCTCGTTCATGATTTTTTGCCTACCCGATCATCGCGAGGCGCAGTTTCAATCAAAAATATACAGGGTTGCTTTTTCCTTTTAATTTCAAAGCAAGTTCTTTCAATAAATAAAGAGGTTCCATATTTTTAAATCGAAATATTGATTTCATTAGATTATACATATATTATTTTTTTTTATCTAATAAGATATAATACTAACAAGTCTCAGATGTTTGGCTCACAGATTTTTTCTAATATGCTCGATTTTTAAAAAATTATTAAAAAATTTCTCACTTAAAAACAACAAACTGTATCGAAAATCCTTTTTCTCGGCTAAATCCATCATGATCCAAACATGTGAGACTCTCCTTGTAAGTGTTTGTAATTGAAATTAAAAAAAAAACAAGATTTTTCATGAAATGAAAGAAATTATTTTAACAAGAGCTGTTGAGACAAAAGAAAGGTAGGCGAATCTGCATACTCGGCTCGTTCACTAAAACAAAATTGAAAATGCACACAGTAGCTCCCGCCTGAAGTCCTTCAAAACTAAGAAACCGTCCAGTAAAATTCGACAATTGAATTCCAAGCTGCTGGCCATAAAAACTGAAGGCTCGACAGCCGCGCAAAGGCAGAGCGCAGAGAGGCCGCTGCCATCCATTACATCAATTTTCATACGCAGAAAGGTACGCGCGGTCGTTCCTCTCGACGCATACGCAAGTAGCCGCCCCTCGGCACTTAGCTTTTATCTCACGTGCCGTCTGAGTCTGCGCAGAAGAGTTCCGGACAGCGTCGTTTCTCCTGCACGCGCGACAAGAACAGGCCCCGATACATTTCAGGTGTAACGGGTCCCTGAGATAAAGGCAGCGCTCGATATTCTGCCTTTTTACCGCGGCACGTATTGAGGCGCCGTCACCACTTGACGTCTGCCTTTTTTCACGGAAATCCATTATTTGCGGCTACTTCTGAGGAATTCGCCGGTGTTTGGCGTGATTACGCTTTTAATGCGAGTCGCGCTTTTGGCCCCGGGCCTTCACCTTGTAATTAATATTTAACTTCTTCAAGTGGGAAAGGGAGAAATGTCATTACTCTCCGTGGAAAGGAATTTGAACTTTTTAGAAAGAAGCTTTGAATTAATGCTCGAATTGCGTGTGCATCTTCACAGTAAATAATTTCAAAAATTACGAGTTACGAGTAAAAAACTTTTTAAAACGTTGAGTAATGTAAATTATTTGTAATAAATCTAGTTAAATTCGATTAAAACAATTTATTTCTGGAATAACAATGATGTTTGCATTTAAATTGCGATAAATAAAGGATTGAGAGCCACTCTAACTTTGCCCGCTAACTAGAAAAGCAAACGATCCAGCTAAAAACTCCATGCGTCACATTGTTAGTCAGAATTTCTAGATACAGGCCCGATAAGGTCGGAATAAAAGCTTTTAAGAATCGCTTCCTGAGTATTATTCCGCGCGATTGGCCCGTCTGTCGGCCGGCAGTTTATCTCCGGAGGGAATATGCTAATCTCTCCCAACGTACCTATATATAGTAGTAGAATACGGAGATAACGAGCCGCTCGAGCTTCGTAGGACCGCGAAGTGCGTCCTTTTATGCTCGAGCCGTCATATCCTCAACGTCGTTAAAACCACTGCTGCGCACGCAGCCAAAGGGTCAAAGAGTCTCGAGGAGGCTCGGGACCCTGTGTAAACAGCCGCTGCACGTTCGAGAGTCTGCTAATGCGACGAGGATTAAAGCAGCATTCGGAGAATGTCAATGGATTTTTTGGCTTGCGAGTTTTCTTTCTGCGCTCTACGGAGATGCACATATGTATATAGTCTACACATTTTTTTTCTATGCGGAAATAAAGCTTCCTCTACGAGGAAGCAATATAAATTTTTAATTATTCTAGTCCACAGGTTAGCCATGGATGTTGTAAATTTACAAAAAGCAGTTAATATTTAAAAATTTTCAGAATCTATTGCACTAGTATCTTCAGTAAATTTAAAATAAATAAATAAATAAAATGATAATAATTAATTATTAATAATAATATAATATATTATTAATATATTACTAATAATAATAAATAAAACGAGGAGAGTGGCTAATTAAGAGGGAGATTGAGGTCTGCAGATACAGCAGCCCTGTGTGCAACATTTGTGGTTTTGTCAATGCAAGACCATCACCATCAGTGCGACTTGTTTGCTTCCAGGCTTGCACGCTGTAAGTCATAGATGTAGCAGTAGTTCCAGATGCGATCTCGCGTTCACTATCGACATCTCCACTTAGCATGTAGGAATACAGATGGACACTTTATTGAGAAAATCTGACAGGGTAGGGTAAGGGGTAATGGGTAGGTGCACGTAAGCGTGTGGACTCTCCCTTAGCACTGGGCGCTAAAACGGCGCGACGAAATGTCGTGAGGCCGTCCGCGCGCGCAACTTCAAAAAGGAGTTTGTTTACAGGTGCGCATTAGGACGGCAATCGAGGAACATCGACCTAGTCGCATATTTTTTTCATTTCAGTATTTTCGATTTCTGCGAAACAATGAAGAATATTAATAATGTCGATTTTAATGTTGCGCACACGTATATTTACGAAGTGTGTTTGTATGTATGTCTGATGTGTGATTGATAATATTTAAAATCAAAAAGTAGTTTCGGTTGAGATTTCGGAATAAGTTTCGTGGAGATTTTGGGGTGATTGTGTGAGTGTTTGTTCGGAAGTGTATTATTTATGATTATTGTTGACAATATATTGTTATTAAAAATTAATCGAGTGTCTCAAATTATTTCTCAACCCTATGCAAATTCGTGTTGATTAGCCCAATCAACTACCGGTTTTGTCGAAGAAATAAATTAATTGTCAGGTGCGTGGGGTAATAAACAAATCGTTTAAAAACACACCGTCACGAATGGTAAAATAATCGGTTATTATTAGTGACTGCGTATTTAGAGTATATAATACTTATTTTTTAGGAATTTTTAGGAAGACCTATATTCTGTGGGGTTGGGCTTGTGGAGGGGAAAATAGAGCTCGGGCAGTTTTGGAAATCATGAGGAACGAAATTAATGAGACATTTGCAATAACATGTAATTTCGTGACTTCATACTAGCAAATTTTTCTTATGCGTGTGGAAATTCTATATATGATTTGCAATGAAATGTATGAAATTTTTTTCATTTTGACACAAATTGACACGTGCTGCATCTTTTCTTGACATAATGCCATCATTAAAAAAATGTACGAAAGTTATTACTTAAAGTACAAGCTAAAGTCTAAGAAATAATTAAAAAATAATTCAAATTTAAATTTTACAGGTTGTTCAAATATAAAAGAAGTCACAAAAGATTTCGTTATACACGAACCATACTTTTATCATTTTTAACGCATTTTTTAATTTTTGGAAATCACTAAACTGAAATTTCAAATTCTTAATTTGCAAGATTAATATATAATATTAATATGAGACTAAACAAAGTATATTAAATAATAGAATTGAATGACATGGTTTATTTACAATCTTAATTTCCTATATTTCAGCTGGTGAAGAAGAAGGAAGTATTTTTATACGTTCGTCATATACTAATACTAGCATGAAAGAAACATAAAAAGCTTAGCCACAGCAGTCTTAGATCTTAGCCAGAGCTTTTCTTGCATTATTAATTTGAAAAGATCTTAAAAATAAGAAGCACTTATATGCATTAAGCGCCAGAAAAAGATAAGAAAAAATTGAGAAGAAAATAATCGCACTAGACACAAAATGCCGAAAGAGTTTCCTACATCCTACTCTGTTGTCGATCTTTCTTCCCTTTCTCATTGCTCTTCAGGCCATAACATCGTCTTTTGGCCTTTCTCTCTGCTCGGCTTCTCTTTCCACCTTTTCGGACGCTTCCGACTCTTCTCTCTCTCTCTCTCTCTCTCTCTCTCTCTCTCTCTCTGTGCATCATTTCAGCCAAAGATGGACACGAACAAGCCGCGGAGAACCGACAAGTAAGAAGATTGATAAAGATAATGATCCTCGAATCCCTTCGCAGACTGATAAGTATAACGGTATGAATAAAAGTGCTCTCTTTATGTATGATCGAGATTACGCTTCTACTCTCTCTCCTTTTAAGTATTTGTAATTAAGTTTAATATGAAACGTTTCAAGGTGTTTTTTTTTTATTTTTGCTTTCTCATAGTGGAAGGTTTGTGCTATTAATTTTTGGAGTTGTTCGAGAAACCTGTTGTAATTGTATTTTAAGGTGTCAGGGACATGAATAAATGATTTTTGAAAAGTGTCTGTATGGATATTTGTGTGTGTGTGTGTGTGTGTGTGTGTGTGTGTGTGTGTGTGTGTGTGTGTGTGTGTGTGTGTGTGTGTGTGTG
>JAWWML010034787.1:0-10795 GCA_035047165.1 Ormyrus rosae
GTTGACATCTCTTTTACGAAGGTAAATAATTTATTTTTTTTAATAATATTTCATTACTTAGGGTATAAACAAAGGTTTCATTTTAGCATATTTGTTTTTAGCTAATCAAATGTTTGTTTACGTTAAATACGACGATGAAACATATGAACGTATTGAAGAAAGTCGAATTCATCGTTTTGAAACACCATACAACAAATTTAAAAAGTACAAAGTATCTTCTCAAAACGGTGGCATTAAGGATGCTGTAATTGTGTTCATTGCCGGTAAATAATCAATCACATGACCATACCTACAAGTTCGATTGTAATTATACGAGTTTCAAATTTTAATTGTACAATATTTTTTTAGAATCTCTAGAGAATCTGAACGAACAGATAGCTAATAATCGCCCTCGTATTCCATCGTCAGTATTGCTACAGTCCGCATCAGAATTAAGTTCAGATGACATTGTACGAAAATCTACAGAAAACATTGTTCAAAAACAGGAGACAAAACTGATGACACGAAACTTACTGATGAATAAACTAAAAATGTTAGAAGCTCAGCATACTTCAGTAAGTTTTAACATAATTATTTTACTAATGATGTTTTAACAACCTTTGTTTCATATAATTTTTAAATGAAAAAATATAATTAAATGCAGATAAATTAACTCTGCAATTATTGCAAGACTTGTAATTTTGTATATAAAATCGATTTTATTAAACGTTACTATACCCGGCAGCGACCTCTACGTTGGCATAAGCTTTTGGAAAATTTACATTACGTCTTATGAGGAATTTGTAAAAAAGTGAATTAAAAAGTAAATGAAAAGTTTCTTTTCTGTTTTTCCCCTACAGTATACATACGTACAAGTGCAAAATTCATTCCATGTAAAAAAAGGTACAAATAAATTATTTAATGTTCAATTCAACCCTTTTTCACGTGCATTTTGAGATTACTCAAAATATATTTATCGATATTTATAGCTATATTCAACGTTCCAAGTTTTATTGCTCTTTAGGGTTGTTGGACAAAATGTTTGGAGACACCGTGTAGCCAAGTTCAGGATGCGCGGGATAAGAAACTTTTTTGAAATATTTAACTCTTAGACCGCCGGGATGACGCTATATGGTGTCATGACCGGCAGCCTAAGGGTTAAAGATAAATCTTCAAATTATAAAAACGTACTATCAATAACCATCTAAACCGGGGCAGTATTTAAAGAATATAAATAATTGTTTGAACAATAAATACAAACGCCCAACAACCACATAACCCGGGAGAGTAGTTAATAATTTTCAATAATTATTTAAACAATAAATACAAGCGCCCAACACCCATATAACCTGGGGGAGTATTTAGATTATAAATAATTCCTTAAACAATTAATATGCAAGCCCGATAACCACATAATCCGATGGAGTATTTAAAGATTACAAGTAATTGTTTAAACAATAAATACAAACGCTCAACAACCACATAACCCGGAGGATTATTTAAGGGGGTCTTATACCTAAAATTATGAAAAAAAATCCATTTTTATTTGATTGTTGAATTTACTAAACTATCCAAAACCTACATAAAAATTTGCATGCAGAAATTTAGAAAATTTAAAAAGTAACGGCTTAAAATGTAATTTATAAAATTATTAAAATTTTGTATTGCAAAAAAAAAAGTTACTATAAAATTACTTTAATTATTATTTTAAGATTAATAAATATTTTTATATTATTTTATAACGTTTTTGGATACTTTGATAAAAAAATTTCAATTTTGAAATTTTGAATAAAGCACTCTCAAGCGTTTTAATCGTGATCAATCTTGTCGCCACGGTCGCAGCGAAGACTGTGTGTAGTCAGCTTTTCGGGCTCACTTTTTAGTTCTAATGTTTTGCCTCGTGTGTTGGTTGAAGTTAACCTTTCTCGTTTATTCCTTGAAGTGTAATCATTTTTGATAAATTATGAAAGTGCATAATCATTTAATCTCTTCAAAGAAGATACTTCTGGACACAGTGCTACTATTTGAAAACACTAAATATTTGATTATCAGCCTGCGCAATGCGCAAATATATATTATAAATTATTATTAATAATTATTTTTTATGTTTATTTCAATTTGTAACATATTCTAACAACTTATATGCATATTTTTTAACATAGATTTCTTTATTCGTATACAAAGAACTTGTATGTATAATTTTGAAGATGTCCTTCGAAAGTCAATGCGCAGGCTGATAATCAAATATTTAGTATTTTTATAGTTTGCTTTGGGGAAATCTGACATTCTAGGTTAAAACTAATACCCGGGGTGGAACGAAACACATTTTTTCATGCTTTCTATAAATATATGTATTACTGAGACTATAAAAATTATTTTTATTCAATATTATTTTTAATTTCAGTCTTCTAGCTAATTGCAGTACCTTCTTCCCTTAAAGATTGTAGATAATTATTGAAAAAATTAATATGCAAATCCGACAACCACATAGTTCGGGGGAATATTTAAACATGAAAAGTAATTGTTTAAACAATAAATGCAAACATCCAAGACCCACGTGTCCCGGGGGAGTATTTAGATTATAAATAATTCTTTCAACAATTAATATGCAAAGTCGACAACCACATTGCCCGAGGGAGGAATTAAATTTTCTAAATAATTCTTTAAACAATTAATATGCAAGCGCGACAACCACAGAGCCCGTGGGATAATTAAATGAATTTAAATATATTTTAAACAATAAATAGTTACGCCCAACATAGCCACATAGCTCAGGGGACTATTTAGAGCTTAAAGTACTTTTTTAACTAATTAATATACAAGCCCCATCACCATATAACCCGGGGGGGAGTATGTAAATTTTATAAATCATACTGTATACAATAAATATGCATGAGATTGTTGGGCGCAGTTATTTATTGTTTAAAGTATTATTTACAATCATTTAATAGCCGGGCTTGCATATTAGTTGTTTAAAGAATTATTTATAATCGCTAAATACTCTCCCCTGTTATGTAGTTGTTGGGAGTACGTATTTATCGTTTAAAGAATTATTTATAAGATTTAAATACTTCTCTGAGCTATGTGTCTGTTGGGCATATATACATTTTATTTAAAGAATTATCTATAATCTTTAAAGACTCCTCCGGGTCATGTGGTTGTTTGACGTTTGGTTTTATCGTTTAAACGATTATTTAAAATTATTAAAATCTCCTCCGAGTTATGTGGTTGCTAGGTTGGTGTTAATTGTTTAAATAATTACTTAAAATTGTATAATACTCCTGCAGGTCATCTGATAGTCAGGCGTTTGTATTTATTGTTTAAAGAATTATTTAAAATTATTGAATGCTCCTCCGGCCTATGTGGTTGTCTGGCGTTTGTATTTATTATTTGTGACAACTTTGCGGGGATCAGCAAAGCTGCACAAGGGAATTAGAGAGAAATCTGTAAGGAATAAGGGAACTGTAGAAGGAAAGGGGGACAAAAGGAATGCCAGGTAATTCAGGAAGAGCGCGTGGGTTAGCAACATTTGTTCCACGAGTGAGTACTTACAATAAACAATCAACAAAATTTATGCTATGAAAAACCAAAAACACTATATTTATTTAATAAACTAAACCACTGTACAATTTTAACAAATTCCGGACGCTAGCCGCGACAAACGCGACACCCAAAACCCAAGCCGTACACATCGTAAGCACACACTCGAGTCGTGCGACAAGCCCAAACATTCTCGGATATTAATTCGAGCCCGAAACCAAATTATAAACTCAAGCTGCGCATCTCGTAGCATGACGGACAAAATTACATGTCTCGCCAGAGACTGAAACCACGCCAAAGCCATAAACAAAACCCAAACAGAACCACAAAGCCCACGAGGCCACCACTTCCGAGAATCTAAAACCAAAAAATGCTACCGAGTGATTCTTTAATGTCTGCGCCTGCGCACGGTAACTCGTCGCAGTTCGAGTAGCGCTGCGAGCTGAGGTGAAATTAGTCGCACCAAGCGCGGCGGTTTCCAAAGTGCCATGTGATGCCAAGCTGTAGTTGTTGTGGCTGTAAATGTTGAATACCAGGTAAGAACATTAATCGTTCCATTTGTTGTAATTATTAGGCTAATGAGAACTCATCTCTCCTTTTTCTTTCTTTTTCAGGTCCAGTAGATGCAGCTGTAGACTAAGCTGGGAGAGATGGAGCTGCGAACTCGAGTTGTAGCTGCCAGATGTTCCTCTAATTTTTCCGGAAATTCGCTGTTCTGCCAGATGAGTTTTTCTCTGCAAGCTTCCTATTTCCATAATATAGTCAGTGTTATGCTGTAGTCATTGTCCTATAGTTGGAGTGTACCTAGCACATCTTCCTAACCTCAATTCTTTGTAGTGTGAGGCAGTTTCTTTTTAAGACAGAGCTGTGCACTCTCTCTTCTTAATTCAACTTGGTAATCCTCTTGCACTTTACAGATGCTGTTGAAGCCTGTTCGAACTCCCTCTTGCTTCAGGAAAGGAGGTGCTAGGAAGCTGACTTTGGAGTTGCAACGAGAGGCTTGTTCTTCTTTGCACTGTAATGTTGAGTACTTCTCTATAAGATCTGTTTATCCTATACTGCATGCTTTAATTTGTAGAATAGTTTTTCTTATTGAGTGGTGCGTAATATTTTGGTAAGGCAGCCGCACTTCTCATCATTTCCTGCATATACTAATCCTTGTTGGCTTTTGCAGGTACACCAGCTGTCAAGTAGTGCCACCAGCGAAGACGTCCCTCCACAGGAGCAAATAAAATCTCAATAGTTTTTAAGTAGTTTTTAAGTTTCTGGTGGGTGCGTGTGTGCTTGAGGTGGATACGGCTTGGGTCTCGGATGAGACTCTCCAGGATCGAAGATATTTATAAGGAGCCATAATGACAGGCAAATTGACTCGGGACAATCTGTACTGTCACATGGTTAAATATGGTTAAATAATTATTTAAAATTACTAAATACTTTCCCGGGCTATGTGGTTGTTGGGCATACCTATGCATTGTTTGAAGAATGATCTTTAAATACTTCTAAAAAGTTCTTACGCCGTGTATTCTGAAGTTGGCTACACGGTGTCCCGGTGCCGTATGAAGGTGGTGGGGTCCCCAAGCATTTTGTCTAATAACTCTAATTGCTCTTTTTTGCCATGCCCAGTACTTCGATAGTATCTCGTATCTCCTTCCAGCGAACGTACGGAACAAATATCGGACTATAACATTTTGACATTTTTAAGGTTATGTGATTTAACATTTTTTTGATTGTTATTTCAAAAATTACTTTCACAATGCTTCCTCCTAGAGGAGTTCGAAAAACCTGTTATAATTGTGTTTTAAGATATCAGGAACAGGAATAACTGATTTTTGAAAAATATATGTGTGTGTGTGTGTGCATCGTGAATAACGAAATTACAGGTTTAAGCGCATCAGTGTTCTTTAACATCAGACCCATTCGCCTTTTATGAATAAAGTAGAAAATATCTTGAAAACACAAGTCGGGAAGAGAAACCGACAAATAAGTTAAAAAGGAAAAAAAACGGGAGCCGATGAGTTCCCGCGCGCACACAGAATTTCTAATGAGCCGAGGAGGCGCGATCGTCTTCGCGAACGATCGTCGCGCGATTAACGGAACATGCTTTTCGGTTTCTTGGCTGGCACAAAACAACTTCGCCGTGTTTTTTCTCTTTTCTCTCCGGAGAGAGAGATTTGCTGTGTTCTGTTGAGTATACAGTTTGCGGCTGGTTGATTAATTTACATATATGCAAGTGTTGTATAGAAGTAACAGATTTTAATTATTGAAAAATGAAGCGACTTTCTCGGAAGGCTAATCCAAGCTAAAAATGTAAAAGGCTGCGCTGCATCCTGTGATTTTGAAATTCTACGACAACCGCGGAAAAATTTACAACCGCGTTCGTAACGGCTGGCTTATTACAATTACAAAACCCAATTACACAACCAAATAGTCCCGTAGTACAACATGTTCCACTATTAAAGATAAAACCAAATACACAAGCGATGGAGTTTTATAGAGCATCTGCACTCGGAATTATGCGGCTTTATAAGTTTTTATAAATTCTTTTTAATAGGGATATATACGCATACGGGTTCGCATGCAGATACATGAATATTATGCACGGTGTTAAAAAACAATCGCATTAACAAGGTGATCGTATCAATCAACCGTCGCATTGGCGCAATCGAGCTATTTTCAATAATAGAAAACTTGCATGAGACTTACAAAAGAAATTTATCGTAACTAATCAAAAGTTTTAGTCGTTTAATAAATGAAGAGCTGCATGAAAGAAGGGCCTAATTCAAAAATAACGATTTTGAGAAAAATAAAAATGAATAGCGATTGTTGATGAATAATAATATAAAAAATCAATCTAAACGAACATAATAGTATAAACAGTTACCTAAATAATCAATTTATATAAATTAACCTAAAAACTGTATGAATCACTACCAATTACTCCATTCTGACATCTAATTAAGTCTAATTACAAGCGTCAGCTTGTCAGATGATATGAGAACAGTTTTCTTATCCTAAATTATTTGCGTAGCTTAGATATATTTAGGTAGATAAATTTAGAAGCGCCGATGCTAATCCGGATGAATTTTTCTGTGGAGTAGGAATATCCCTCTAGAATCTGTTTTGTAGTTTCTATAAAATTGCTACTGTATTGAGTATCATTCAGAATCTTGTTTTATTTTAAATGTATAAAATACAATAGACTCTGCTTGAATTGCGGAATGACTCAGCTGTCCTTTTAAGGCTTAAACATTTTTTTTAGTTTATATAATAAAAAATATCTTAAGAAAAAGAAAAAAAAAAGAATTAAATTAGGCCCTTTTATATGAAAATATTTCGAAATTAGGCCCTTCTTACAAATATTTCGTGGAGTTATAACCTTAAGTAAATAACATTCAGTAAAAATAAATATTATTGAGGGGCTGCGTGAAATAAGGATCTAACTTGACTTGCGTCCATTTTGCAGAAAATAGTGATTTTCGAATATTATTATTGTATTTAAACAGCTTATTTATTTTATTTACTTTTTTGAAATACACAAAAAAAACTATTATATAATTAAAATTATTAATTATTATAGCTTAATTTGACTAGGCCCTTCTTTAATAAAATATGTTTTAGAGGAAAAAAATTATTTAGGAAGCTACTAATTTTCAATAATGATAACTTATGATTTGCTATTTCATTTTCACTATTTTCTGTAAAATGCACCTAAGTTAAGTTAGGCCCTTATTCCACGTAGCCTCTAAAATATTCTCCAAACGAAATGTACAAATATTTTATATTTATTTAATTATAAATGATTAAAAAATAAAGCTCTAATTCAAAACGATGTCACGTCATGACGTCACTGGGACGTAAGCGCAGAGATACCTGCTGGATGGTTTTGCTACTAAGATTTAAATTCATCCTATTAGAGTTATATATAAAAACAATGAGTCCTTTGGAGCTATACATAGCCAATATCATAGTTTCCATAACTTTTACGCATTGGCCTAAACATGTTTTAACATTTTTGTATATTTGTGTTACACATTAAATAAACTTGTTTTAAATTTAAATAAAAACGTTTATTATTATATTTACGTTACGAGTGCGGAAAGTTGGCAATTCCCGCGTGCGCGATCGCCCATGTTTTACGAACTCGTAACGTGCACTATTTTTTCTCACCGCTTAGAGAAATAAAAACGCAGGCACTAAATCAAGCCTGCACACGCACACGTCGTATCAAAAAATATTATTCAATACACGAGCGAGAAGTTGATTTTAACTTCGTATTATGAGTTCACTGTCCTCGCTCGGGCGAAAACGTCAACACG
Organism: Ormyrus rosae; assembly: GCA_035047165.1. Classification (NCBI taxonomy): domain Eukaryota; kingdom Metazoa; phylum Arthropoda; class Insecta; order Hymenoptera; family Ormyridae; genus Ormyrus; species Ormyrus rosae. Next base: position 7,836 of record JAWWML010034787.1, read on the forward strand.
GTAATAAAATCAGTTTTTCGCACTTGGATCAAAAACTACTATTCTCGCACATGTATCAAAATATATCATTTTCGTACACGTTTTCGTTCGGAAAAACGAACTTTCCATACGCCGTAAGAAAAAAATATTAATTTAACTATAAAATGTGTTATTTGCATTGTTCAGAAAGGTTAAGTATCCCATACATCTACTAGGGCCTAAGAGACGATGTTTACTTTTATAATTATAAAATCAGCTACGATGTATCTGTGTATATCAGGTGTATCTGCCTTCACCACCCAATGACGTCATGTCACGTGACATCGTTTTGAATTATAATTCAATTTTATCAATAAATTAGTAATTAATAATAATAAAAATATGTTATGAAAAAAAATCGCTATTGTAACTTTAACGAATATGTTCTTATCTTTAAAATAAAACGTTTTAACAAGCATGCAAATTATCTATTAATTACGAAAAATCTATTGATGTGATCATCTTGGCTCAGGTACCAATTATCTTAGAATTTTATGAGTTTGAAGTTTGCATCATTGGAATGCAACAAAATAATTTTCCTCAATTTGTAAATCTATTGAAATTAAGCTCATTATATTACACTAAAAGATTGCATAAAATAGAGTTTTATGTACTCTTTTTAGTGTGTAAAGTACCCGTTTTTTCTCACGAGTACGTAAAGTAAAATACTTTACTGCTACTTTAATATTCTAATTAAAAAATATTTTTTTTCAGTTATTTAATTAGTTATTTAAAAATTCAGTTAAAAATGGGTAAAACGAAGAAGAACTACAAATTATATTTATGTAATACATATGACGAACGCAAAGTTAGCAGATGGACGCGTAGAAGGTGGCAAAAAATACTATTATCTCATACAGATCAGTCAAAATGTAAGTTTTTTTATCCAAAGAAGTCAGATAATTAATTTTTGAAAGGCGGAGTTTCGTTAAGTAATCATTATTTGTATGTGGAATGCATATGTGAGCAATATCAAAACATTCTTTTGAATCACTTTTGAGAAAAATAGTTCCGTGAACTTTCAGTTCACGGAACTTCAATTGGGTGAAAAAAACTCAAATCAAATTTCATTAACTAGATTAGATAGAATACCGAAAAATAATCGACACGTATTTTTTATTTTTTCAATTTAATGTTTATTAACAAACATATAGCTATTTGAAAAGTTGCAATGACGTTACGATAATATACTATATGTATAAATATACTCTGCAGCTACGATGTTAGCCAATTTTAACTTGCTGTACTTTATTAATAAGTGTTAAATTGGAAAAAGAAAAAATACGTGTCGATCATCAAAGACTTGCAAGGTTTTGTTTTGGATCAAGACGTAATTTAATAATCTTTAAGTGCAAATAACGGTGTTTTTAGCACTATATTCAAGGTTATTTTTTAAAAACAGGAAATTTTTTTGTACAAATCGACTTATAGTATCTTGAAGAACAACTCTTTTCCTACAAATTCCATTTTCGAACGTCGTGATTCGATTTTTTGTCCGAGTTATGATGAACAAAAAATGGGCACTAGCACTAAAGTTTTTCACGGTAATTTGTGTCTAGCGATTTTCAGTGTTACTAATAACAAATCCGCTATAAGACTCAAATTTCATGAAAAAAGTGTGTTGCGGGTTTTTGGGGTCGCTGATTGCAACTCCGCTATCAGATTGTATAAATACAAAATGGCGGATCCAATGTCGTGAATGGGAACATCGAGAAAATTTCATGCTTTGTAAAAGTTTATATTTGTATTATAAACTCCTAATACCTAAATCCAACCCTTATACCCTAAATTTTATAAAAGCATACCATTAAAACGTCTTTCCTTGAACCGTAAACCCTTTGAACTTAAGTCCTTTCGGTTTACGGTTAGAAGGTATAGGATTTAAGTGCTTGGGCTTTACGGTATAAGGGTTAAGAGTTTAAGGTTGTACAGTTTAAGAGCTTAGGGTTTAAGGGTTTGAGGGTTTACGGTTCAAAGGCGTAGGGTTTAGGCTTTGAAAGTTTAGGGTTACACGGTTTAGGGTTGAAGTATTTAAAGATTAAGGGCTCAAAGGTTTGGGGTTCACGGATTTCAGGGATTGAAGTTTAACGGTTCAGGGTTTAGGATTTAAAGGTTTTATGGTTTTAGGTTTTAGAATTTGAGAGTTGACGCTTGAAGGGTATATGGTTTAGCGTTTAGGGTTTTAGGTTTTAAGGGTTTGAGGTTTAATGATTTAAGAATTTAGGGTCTAGGATATTGGATTAAACATACACTGATTTAAGAAGTTTGTGTTTAAAGATTTAGGATTTGAAGTTTTACGGTTAAAAATTTTAGGGTATAAGGGTTTGGGGATTAAGAGTTTCGACTTTAGAGATGAAAGGTTTGTCGTTTAAGGGTTTAGGGCTTGAAAGTTTACGGTTCAAAGTAATGGAGTTTAAGAATTTAGGGTTTGCAGTTTGCGGTTTAAGGTTTTAGGATTTAGGGGTTACGGATCAAAACTGTAGGGTTTAAGAGTTTTTAATTCATGGATTTAGGATTTATGGGTTTTCGCATAGAGTTCATGTTTTTCAAAAATATAAGAATTTAACGTTTCAAATGTTTAGTGTCTACGATACAAGGATTTATGGTTTAGGGGTATAGAAACACTTAAAAACTATTGTAAGCTAATGATATACATTTTTTAAAACCAATCTAGGCATGAAAGAGTCGATTCTCATTTAACGAATGGAGGGTGTCGTTTTCACCCTTCAAAAGGAAATTTAGCCGATGTAAAAAATTACGTGTCAAATATTTTTCAATTTTTTTCTACAAAATGAAATTTCGTTCGATTTGATCAAAATACAACGGAAAGCATAAACACTGAGAAAAATGTCATAAGAAAATTTGATATATCATATAATAAAAATTACTATATTTTATAGTAACGCAGGGACATACTCAAAAAATGTCATCTTTTACTATTC
>JAWWML010034788.1:0-10794 GCA_035047165.1 Ormyrus rosae
TATTTATTTCTTCTATCGTACGATCTTCGATTTCGTTAAAATAATACCCATTGTCAGGAATGGGTAAATTAGGGGGGAGTAAATCTGTTAATGCCATTTGGTCCTTAAGGGTAGGGTACAGTCAAAAAAAAAAATCTGTATTTAATAATATATATTTACAGAAAATGTAACTATGTTTTAGTTACATAAAACTAGAGAAAGAAAAAAATTTCAGCCTATTTCAATCAAATTTGAAAGAGTTTTTCTTTAAAAAGTAATCAAATAAGGTGCTTATTCGAAATGTCTCTTACGGACAAAATTTAAGATATCACCATAAACTGTACTTTTTTAATACGCAGTGCCCAGACCTACAACTTTACACAGGCTTTTGTTCGTATACTCAAAAATTTAAGTTAAAGACCTTTCTGAATGAGCGAAACATTAAAAAAGTGAAAAAATACTCTATTTTTAACAATATAATTTCGAATAAAAAACTGAAGAATTATTTGAAGGACAAAAGCCTGTGTAACTTTTTTATAAACATAATAGCCAACCTTCGTTCAACAGTTTTAATTGGATCCAATGAAAATTGTCCCACAAGGAACATGTGACAGATTGAAAAAGTTGATTTTGAGAAAAACAAGTTTAAATTTCTCACAATAGTATATTACGGCCCTAGGGAGAGAAAGAATTGGCAAGCTCATAGCTTATGTAAATTTTTACGATCTATGGGTTTGCCATTTTATCTCCCGAGAATTGTGTACTATTTTTTTTGCCTAGCGAGGCCGAAAATACAACGTTCTTGATACGGTGCCGGGCGAGAAAGTAGTACTTTTGGCCCGTTAGACAAAAAAAAATAATTTCATAGCTTTATTAGTTGAGCAGTTCAAAATTTTTCAGCACCGTACAACACTGCTTCCTGCTTTTTTAATGAAGTTTCTGATGACTGATATTTTTTTTTAATTTTGTGTACTTATCAAGACTAAGAGATTCGTTTTCAACTAATTTCTGCTTCAACTACTTGAAGATTAAAAAAAAAATGTGTCTCGTTTTTCACATTCTTCTTGATTTCTTTTATTTCGTTGAGTACAATATAATGAGTAAAATTTGTGTGCTCGTTGATGCAATGTTCTACTATTAAAAGATACACTGGTTTATAAAATTTCATTAGTTGTCTCACTTAATAAATGTATAAAGCGACTCCCTCACTCCTGAAGCGTCATAGACGTCACATACTATGTATTTTGTAATACATTTCGTATAATGAATCAGAAAATTAAAAAAATAAAGTGTTGTACATTTTTATGTAATTTCGTTAAAAAAAATTCGTTTTTTTTGTTTTATTATTTAAAAATTAAGCATTGACATTTTTTTTATTTTGACTCTAATGGATACTTTTACATATTCTTGGATACTTCTAAATCACATTTCTGAAATAAAAAAAAATGAGTTTTTTTGGTGATTTTTGACTGTACTCTACCCGTAATGGGTACTTTATCACAGGTCATTTTCGCTTGTAATTAGTTTCCAAACTATTAACGAATAAAACTACAATTAAAGAGTCGCATTTATTCACACGCTCATGCATATTTGTAAGCATATGGGCACGTAAATTTATGCATACATGCACATACATTCTCGTACGCGCTCATAGATCCATGAATCAACCCACACATGCAAACATTCACACTATCACGCACTCGCATACGCACTCATACGATTTCGCACACACACATGGATTCATGAATCAACACAGCCATATAAGCATTCACACTATCGCGCACTCGCATACAAGCACATACATACTCGTACACGCACATGGATTCCTGAATCAACGATACAAGCATTCACACTATCACGCACTCATATACACTTTTTACATATATTTACAAATAAGTAATTAAAACGTCAAATTGGGGGTTGGCGCAAGCTTCAGGAGGGGGAAGCCGCAAAAGGGGGGAGCCGAATTTACGGCGGCGGCGGTGACAAAATCTGTTTATAATATAGAGAGAAACACATTTTGCCTTATACTTTTCATTGTAAACTTTAACAATAAACTCACAATTTTCTAGGAATTTAGCATTCAGTCTCTTTATCATTTGGAAAAAACGTAACTAAATCAGTACAACTAGACAACATCTTAAAGTCAAATTCAGCTGCATAAAATTTAGATGGAATGTTGTCATAATCTTCGAGAAAATAAATTAAGTCCATGGCTTTAGGTAACATTGCGAATTCTTCAAAGATTTGGGTGCGAACGTTAGATTTTAATTCCAGAATTACATAGTGAATAGGTTTAATCTAAAATGACATAAAATATCGGTAAGCAATTTGGTATTGATAAATGAAATTGTGTAAAATTAAAATATTAAAAATTGTTACATAAACAGCAATAACGAACGTTTGTTTTGAACTATAAGCTTCAACATTTGTTACAATAATATTTCCACTTCAATAATTTTCATCTGCTTTTAAGGCACCATTTTTATGAACAGCAAGAAGACTAGATCCATAAGTTAATGCATTTGTATCATCAAAATTGGTAGAAGAATCGACGTCATAATATACATTTTAGGATAAGAAAAGAAATTCGAAATTTATTATAAAAATAAATTTCATTTTTATTTTTTATATTACAATTAATTACACTATTTTTTGTGCCTTGTAACGGGGTAACACTATAAGATGCAGCTTTTAACCCCGTCAGCTGCTAATTCTCCGCCGGCTAGCTCAAAACCGCGGAAACCAAGTGTCGGTAGCGGGGGAATTCGGGGAAAAGGAAACTCGCTCTAAAACTACACTGGATATATTAAAATATATGGTTCAGGCCGGATGCGTGAACCATTTATTAAAGTGCAAACGAAACAAGACAAAAGAATAAAAATAATATATAAATTAAGTCTGCGCAGGCCGAGACTTTGTCGCGCGCGCGTTCGGGCCGGTTCGGAAGAGGTCAGCCGCTGCCCACCCAGGCTAGCCAGCCTCGTAAACACCGATCTCTTAGTAGCTGTCTCTCTCTCCTTCTGCCGAAAATGGCCACTTTCAAGTGCCCGCCGCACGTTGATGACCTGACAGGTATAACCAGGTTGCGGCTGTTGTGAGAGCGGCTATATCTCGTCTCTCTCTCTCTCTCTCTCTCTCTCTCTCTCAGAGAACTGGCGCGCAAGATGGCTGCCCTGACCTCACGCAGCACGCGGGGAGACCGCTAGCAATATGGCGGTAACCGCTCGCCACGAGGCGGACCGCGCGCTTTGCGCAGTTTCGCTCTCTTTAGCTCGCTCGCTCTATCTCTCTTCTCTCTTTCGTTACGGCTCAGCTGAGCTATCCCGTTACATTAAATATTTACATTAAATTAATCTTAAAATTTAAAAATATTAGATTATTTTATTTGTTATTTATTATTCATTAATCTATTATAACATTTATAAAGCGATTCAGTGCATGAACTTAACGAAATTAGAACTTAACGTTTGAAGATACTTTGAAACTCGTCTTCATAATTTGACAATAAGTCCTAATTAACGCTGTCGTTGTATTCGTTTTCATCAATTGCTATAAGTTTAAAAAATACTTACTTATCAAGAATTTCTTTTTATTTGAGAAGGGATTATTATTATTATCATTATTATTATTTTTTTATTTATTTATTTTTTTTTTATCCGAGGAGTTGAGGAATGCATTTATGCATCATAGAAGAGATATGCGAATCACGACCGTGTGTGGGGCTCACCTGAAAGGCTCCCTGGTGTCCTACCTGCGGATTCCAGGGTCCCTTCCAGTACTACCCACTAAACCTCCACCTCCTTTCCCTCCCAGAACCCGGCCCGGGACCACTTTCGCATTACTTCGGGCCGGGGGAGCTGGTTTCGCGGTCTTCCGCCCGTCTTTATCTACTCTCTACTTTACGCGTCGAGGTGTCCGTCTTCCCGTTTACTTATGAGGATTCTCATAACGTAAGTGGTCACGGTGTCCCACGACTCGGCGTCCTTACATATTTTTACTGACTACGTTTTCCGGTGTTAAAACCCCCATCACGGTTTCTAGCCTTTGTCTCTTTTCGGCCCATCTCGTACATTTGAAAAATGTATGTTACGCGTCGTCGTTTCCGTCTCCGCAGTACATGCACGTTGGTGTGGGGATTTTTCCCATCCTCGCGAGGTACTGTCGGAAGTACCCATGTCCATTTAAAAACTGCGTCAGGTAGAAATTCACGTTCCCGTGTTCCCTACCTATCCACGGTCGCAGATCTCGGATCAATCGGTGGATCCACCTACCGCGCGTCATCGCCTCAGCTCTTCCCGTCGTTGAGCTCGATTTGTAGATTCGTTTCCGCTCGATAACCAGCAGGTCCAATGGGATTACGCCGGCGATCACAAAGACCGCGCCCTCCGATACCGTCCGGTAGGCATACGCGATCCGTAGCGCGCCTCTCCTTTGCACGGTCGATAAAATCTTTCGATTTTTCCTCTTCGAGGACGCCACCCTCCTGGCCCTTTTCGCGGGAGTAGATTCGGCGGTGTCGTCTTTCTCCGAATCTGCTCTTTCCTTCTGTTTGGATCTTCTCGGCGTCACCTCTATCGGGGGCCCTTTCAGTTTCCTTTTCTGCAGTATTGTTTTAACTGCGATGTGGGACTTATTAAGCTCGTCCATATTTTGGCTCATTATAAGGGCCATTGAAAGGACGGCCTCAATTCCTTCTTTCGCCTTTACTGGGGTGTTTTTCAGCATTAGGTTGGAGACAATATTGGCGTTTTCCTGGAGGCAGACAAGGGTCTTCTTGTGGCTCTCCATCAGTCTCTCCATCCGTTCGATTTCACTGTGCAGTTGGCTCTCCCTAAAATCCGAGCCTGCGTTGACCATCGAGGCTTTCACTCGATCGGAATCAACGGCGGGATTTACCATTCCTGTGTCGTAATTTACAACTATTACACTGCTTGCCGCAGAGCGCCTGAAGTTCAAGGTGCCTAGAGAGAATAGCGTTTGAATATTTAGCCATTTTTGAATATTTTTGTACAAACATTTTTATTTTTATAGTTTAATATATAGTTAATAACTTCCCCAAATTATTTTATTCTATTACCTTCCCATCCGTATCAAAGAAATTACCAAGAAAATACTTTTTTAAGGTTGTTACAGTGGTACTATCCCTTAAACTCTTTGATTTTGATGTCTTTCTGGACTGATGCTAATTTTTTGTTAAATTTTTTTGGTTTAGTATTTTTAAATTAAGAAAAACTGAAAAATATTCGTAAATTTTTAACAAATTTTCTGAATTTTCTGAATTTTTCTTAATTTAAAAATACTAAGCCAAAAAATTGGAATATTAAATTAGCATCAGTCCAGTAAAATATAAAAAACAAACATTTTGAGACCTGTTAGATGACAGTTCATCTATCGGTTCATTCTGGAGTTTACGCCAAACTCCTAAGCACCAAAGTTTTCAGAAACCACTAATAAAAGAACTTATGTTATTCTGAAAACATAACACTTGGCACAGCACTAACTTTTCAAACTATAATTACCACTTGTCTTGAAAAGTTAAAGATGACTAAAGATGTTCGCACTCCATTGTTAGAAAGAAAAGGACTTCTCTAGGCAATTAAAGCACCTCTTTGTTGAATACTGCCAATAAAAGCTTGTATCAGCATTACTCGTATAGCAGCATCATTACTAAATCTAAGACTTCATAATGCTTTCCTCTCCAATAAGAGCCAACTTTTTATAGTCCAGGTGCATGATGTACAAGCCAGCGTAATCTCTGTAGATAAAGTAATCCTGTCACAGTGCTGGAAAGTGCAGATCTATAAAAGCACGTGCAAATTATACTTTATAATAACATTTAAAACATAATAATGTATCAAAAAAGACCAAGAATTAAAGCTTGATGATGGCTAAAGAGGACCTGAAACAGAAAAATGAAAGTTCTTTTTAGCTTGAAAGTTGGAAATAATAATGGAACTTTAAAATTTATCTGCTGTTATGTAAAAACTAGTGAAATAGTTTAAACGTATTACAAGTCCCAACAGGCTTCAAACCTCTCGGTTATGCTCCCTTTTTTGCCTACGTTCACACGTACTAGCAGGGGGTGGAGCCTGTTTAATTCGCGTATACAACAAAAAAATATATATATATATAAAAAAAAAACGGTTACTAATTACCGGGCGCTTCTACCAGCATTCCATGACCTGGCTACTCCAGATCGCTTCGTACGGTATGGCACGTTTTTCGGCGACGTGAAAGAGAAAGCTACCGGTTAGCTTTCGTCCTTCAACTACGGGTGTAATCCACGTAGCGATAAAAAAAAAGTAAAAAAAATGTCGTGGGCTAGCACCTCACAACTTAAAGCAGGCTTTAACCATGCTTGTTTAAATAAAAAAAGTATGAATATTGTGGGCTTTTACCACACAAAAATAATTGAACTCTTTTATTTAGGCGGTGATAACCACAAAATAATTGAGTTAATTATTTAGTTTAAGTGGGCGATAACCACACTTAATATATAAAAAAAAATATTAATAAAAGAAAATAACAAACTGAATCATTTAAGTGGGCAATAACGACACTTAATGTAATAAGTAAAAAGATTTTAAGGTTCAATTAAATTTTGAAACTAAGCAGACTTTTACCATGCTCGTAAAATATATTTAAAAAAATGAACATATTTCATAAGTAGGCTTCTACCATACTCATAAAATATTTGAAATAAAATTCGATAGTGGGCGTCCACCACACTATATAAGGAAAACAAGCAGGCGTTCACCTTGTTTAATAAAAAAAATATTCCAACTAATTGAATTTTTAGTTTAAACAATTTTATTTATACTTACTTTTGTACAATGTGATTCAGCTTTTTCCAAGTTTACGAATTCGGGAAAGGTATTGAGGTTAAGGTTCGAAATGAAAAATAAAGGTTGGATAAATGCAGAGGTTAGAGTTTGAATTGAAAAATATTCCGAGCTTGAATAAGCTGGAAAATGTTGAAATGTTGTAGGATTTAAGGTTATGAGAGAGGTTAGGAAATGTCAAGAGTTGGAAGGATTCTGATGTTCTGGCTAAAACCAAGAACTGAGCTCGAACTGGGCGAGAAACAGCTCTGCACCTGTATTTAAAGGGTAGCTAGGCGGAGAGGTCCTACCGGGGGAAAAAGGCGCCGGACGCTCAAAAACGCTGGAGGGAGAACCTCGTTTTGGGTCTGACGGGGGAGAAAGGGCGTCTACACGCTCAAAATACTGAAGAGGGGAGCCAAAATTTAGGGGGAAGACAAGTTTCTTCCGTCCTGCGTTTTTTTACAATATTTGTTAATAACTATTTCGCGACAGAATTTTCAACGGAAATATAATCTATGGACAATTTGCTGCATAACAAAGTTTGAATTACAATTTTAGCATAATTAGTTCTCGAGTTATTTGCGTTTGTTTATTAATCATGGTTAAATTATTATTAAACGTAACTATTTTCTTACTAAACAATTGTTTCTTATTTGAATTTATATAAAAGATTTGTTTCTAATAATTGTATGCATTCAAACTCTGTATTTACAATGATATTTATTATTTAGTATTTTAAATGTAAATTATTGTTCTATTTTTATTAAGTAAAATTGTATTTTATGTTCAAACGGTTTCTAAACATTTATAGCATTATTTAACCTTATAATTTACTATATTTTTCAATTAATTATTTATAAAAAAAGATACATTCGCTTATAATCTAAACTTCACGTTTTTAAGTATAGCATTGAGCATGCTCCTATTACTAATAAATTATTTAAATATTTCCTCTCTCTTTTACTGTTAAATAGTTTATTTAATTTTGGTTTATTGTATAAAGTTTAGTGAAAAATATTAACGTAATTAAGTTTAATTATAATTGGTTAATAGAGAAAATTTTACTTTATTTATTAAAAATAATAGTTTAATTTTTTCATTATTTATTTAAGAGTAAAAACAAGAAAACTAAATTATTTAAATGGAAAATTCCAGAAAAGAGAGAGAAAGCTTGGGCTGAGATGGGTAACTCTCATCATAAAAAATTGTTTGCTCAGGATATCAGATCGGAGTAGCTCTCTTGAGCGTCGGTCTTTCAAAATAACCGTTGTGAATTTGAAAATATTATTTCGTTATTCTAAATGTTTAATAACTTTTCTGTATGTTTAACTATATGATTCTATAAATAATTATTGTTTGTTATATTCTCCCTTGCTCTTTGCTGATACCTTTTAAACTATTTTGTATTATACGAATAACTTGTTGTTTTTAATTATATTTATAATAAATGTTTTATTTCTCTAAAAAAATCAATATTTTATTATGTGAATAAAAATATTAAAGTATTATGCATTATTTTACTACTGTAACAAGGTTATTTGTATAATTTTAATATTATTTTAATAATAGAATATGTTACTTATTCTAATTATTGTATCTAAATAATTGCTAATTATTTAACATAGCTTCTACAGATATTCTTACATTTATATTTTATAATTATTTATGTAGTTGTTAATATCTACGTATACAAGTATTAGAATATATCTATATTTTATATATATATATCTATTGGTTAGGACAAAGGGGACGCTTGTCGTCTGCTCGGTTAGCTGTAATTCCTATAGGTTGGTAGCTATGCCGGGTCGATAAGACGGTTTTTGGGGTTGTATTACCGCTCTGTCCCTTTGAGTGCAGGTATAGTAGGTCACTTCACCCTAGATTGTGTATGGAGGGTGTTCTTAGTCTAGGGGCTCAGTTACAGGATGTAACACTGCTTTGAAATTGTAGCGCTGTGTCCAGGAGTATTTTCTTTGAAGACATGAAATGATTGTAAACATTACTACAAAGAATAAATAAACATGTTTAATCTCAACGTATGCTTGAGTCAAAACATTAGGACTAAAAAACAGCTGACATAATGCACAGTCTATGGCGACTAAAATTTCAAAATTGAAATTCTTTTATCAAATTATCCAAAAAAATGTTTAATAATGTTAAAATAATAATTAAAATATTTTTACAGTGATTCACCCCCTCCCTCCCCCGGTAGTTGAAAATAGAGAATGGGGTTGAAATTATCGCACAGTGCCAGACCAATAATTTTTCGATATTTCACCCCTAAAGTATCATGATGAACGGCGTGGTCAAAGTTACATTCCAATATAAAATTTTTGTTCTTTCGAAATCCGCAGTAACAATGCAGGTTTCCCTTTAAAATCCATTTTTACCTTGATATCTCCTACGAGGTCATGGTCAAGTTATAGTCGGACGTAGAATTTTCTGCTCTTTTCATTTCTGTAGTAAAAAATATGACTTTCCATTAAAAAAAATCAAGTTGGCCTCAAAATTGCTTTCAAAGTCATGGTCAAGGTCATATCTAAGGTCGCCATTGTATAGCCTGAGAAAAATCATAAAACTTTTGTCGAAAACCTTTTTTTCCCAAAATGCATTAATCGAAAGTTATTTTGCCGTTTCTATACTTTTGGATCAACTTGTATAATAAATAGAACTATATAATAATTTTTTTTAGAATAAGAAGTTTAATATTTATATTTCTATCAATCTTAAATATTTAAAAACTTTGTAACCCCAATTAGCATCTTTTATAAAGAATTTTAATTTTTTATTACTATGACTATTACTACTACAGATTCATATTTAAAAATTCTTATAAAATGTATTTTCAGTGCATACTGCGTAAAATTCGTTTTTACGCATTGTTTTAGGGGCATAAAATAGCATTTACAATACCCGTATGATGAACATTATTTTTCGATACAGGGATGCATAAATTCATTTTTACTTCCTATTTTGCGGAGGCGTAAAATCGCGTATTATCCCCTTACTAGATAAAAAATTCAAGTTTACGTTGTTTTGCAGAAGGGCGTAAAATCGCATTGTAAATAGGGGCATAAAATCGCATTGTAAATGAATTTTTTATCTAGTAAGGGGATAATACGCGATTTTACGTCTCCGCAAAACAGGAAGTAAAAATGAATTTAAGCACCCCTGTATCGAAAAATAATGTTCATCATATGGGCATAATTAGACTTTTACACTTTAGCGTGAATGCTGTGCACTCAGCCCTCGTGGACAGCAATCGCGCTCGAGGCGTAAAAGTCCATTTTACCCCCTTGTAGCGAAAACTACTATTATAAGATTTGATATGTACATTTAAACCGTATCAATGGGATTTTATTGATAACAGTTGATAAAATCCTTATAAAATTTTCCTCTTATTTAATTTAACAGTGTTTAACATGTATATTTACACCCGGGTAAATGGTATTTTCTGGACTTAATAAGAGTTTTTCAATAGAGATATCAATTAAGGATTCAAAAAAAAAAAAATTAACTTCCCAACTGAGGCATGAAATGGCTCTCATTTCACGCTAGAAAGTAGCGTAGAAAATCGAGCATTTCAAACGTTTGACAAAATTGTTTGTCCAAGCGAGGAAAAAAGTCTTTTTTCCCCGCCTCCGTCGCACCGTGGTCCGTTTGGCCAAAGTCTTGTACTCTGCATGTATACAGGGTATTCGGAAAAAGTATGCAGAAAAGTATACTATCGGTTAGAGGAGGCAATTCTGAACCATAAGCTCTAAGCCATTTTTTTCTTCCGATGCATAGAATTGGAGCTATGATCAATTTAAAATTAAGGGCATAAGACCAATCAAGGCGCGTCAAGCGCGAGCAGGAGTGGCCTAATCCGCGGTCCTCGCTCGCGGGCTACAGTTTGGGAGGGAGAGCGGACTGATACTGCCGAGAGAGAGAGAGAGAGAGAGAGAGAGAGAGAGAGAGAGAGAGAGAGAGGGAGAGAGAGAGAGAG
>JAWWML010034789.1:0-10791 GCA_035047165.1 Ormyrus rosae
CGGAGGGGGGGAGGGGGGCTGAACGACAAGCATAACGCTTACAACTATATAATATAGTAAGATATATATATATATATGCACTCTGGATTAATCGTTTATTCAATCTTAAGAAAACACAAAAATCTAAGTAGCCTTCCACGACGCACTCTGTTCTTGCGAGTTTCCTCTTTTGAACAGGGATGGCGCTGACTTCACTCTGTGAAGTGACATATAGTCCGGCTTCGACGACATTCTTTCCCTACATGTCGCTCTTTAAAATTTATGGGAGTCTGAAGCAAAATAAGAAGATATTTTTCTTTGAAACTCAAGATTTTATGTAAGCTCTAGAACTCTGGCGTTAGACAATATTTTATCTCTGAGGTATGAATGAGCAATAAGGGACAGAGGTTTCGTCATTAAATCAGCATGATTTTCTCTAGTCTCTATTCAACTTACTGTCACTTTGTTTTCCATTACACACATCTTAATGAAATCTCCATGAGTTTCTGCCATGTGGCCTTTACTCGCTCTGGTTTCTTTTTCTCTGAGTTTTCTCTGTATTGTAACCGTGTATTTTTAACCCGCGTTACGGAAGGATTCCGGGTGGTTAAATAAAACACAAACACTCGCGATTTTCTTTAAATTTTAACACCATTTATTAAATAAACTTAATTTTTATGGGCGCCAGCTGTTTTTTAAACAGCACGAAACAATTTTCGAGAGCACGAGCTCTTTCAGTCACGGATTCTTTGAGTCTAACGCAAACACGAAAACCCGACGCGACGCGACACGAAAACCATGATGTCGAATCGCAACAACAAAACTACTCACTCTACTTACTCTAAAGAACAATTAACCACTCTTGAAGCTTCTCTGTGAGTCTCTCTTGGTCACGAGGTTTACACGAGTACACCAAAAAAATCTAATAGAATACAGTAATTAGTCTATAATCTACTATTCAAACAATCACTAAGTGCGAATTTTAACGAACGCGTGTTCTAACTACGACGGTCAGAACAGAGTGTCGCCATCGATAAGATGGTGGCACGCCGTTCTCCCGATCGTAGTTCGCGAGGGCCTCACCTCAGCTCGCGCATGACCGTCGCGCACATGCGCAGTCTGCACTTCCTCCGCTCAGTTTCTATGACCGTTGCGCCAAGTGCTTCTGAGATTATGTCAGCAGCTGGTGTAGTCGGTGATGGTACTCGCCTGAAGATTCCAACTTTGTCGACAGCAGGAGTCGTCTGGAGCAGTTGGATAGTACTGAAGGATTTACTTCAAGCAGTCGCTCTTCCGTGAATCAGGTACGTAAACTTCCAATGTCTTTTGCCATCTACAATTAGCTACAGTTGTTTTGATTTTACAAGAGCAACGTACACTGAGCCTGTTCCTGAGCATCATCCTTTGAATTATCTTCAGTGGTGAGGATCTTCGAGACTTCAGGTAATTCGACTTCTGATCTCTCATCCTAAGCGTAGGTTATTTCATTGTGTATTTTCTTCTTGCAGGTTCATCGCCACTCTGTTAGAGTGTACGGAGATTACTTAGGTGTTGCAGGAGCAGCATATGTTGGTCGACTTCCTGTATTTTTCCAGCGGTGAAAGTCTTCAAGCAGGTAAGTCGATCTCCTAATAATTTATACTTTTTCTGTTGTTTCTACGGGTAATTTTCTGTTATGTTTCAGGGTCATCGACTCTTTGCTGAGAGAGTGCAGAGGTCTGAGCCAGCTGAGGATCCGCCCCAGCCATCAGATGTCCAGGGAAGGAGCAGGTCGTCTTCTTCAGGATCAGCGACCATCGCCAGTGTAAAGTGTAGTGAAGTGTAGTTAAAGCGGGTGTTAGGTCTGATTGTAGTAGGGTGCCGTTATGTAAAGGCATACAAGAGCCTACGCATACTAGCTTGTGAAAGTGTAGGCTGTTTATTTAATTATGTACGGCTGTGCAGAGCCTTTTTCAACTGCACTTTCCTAATCGCATTTAGGTTTTCTAAGGGCCAGGCTATTCATATAGCCTGCCCACCTAAGCCTCTGTTCCTGGGTTTCACCCAGGCTGCTCGCACCTGGCTTTTTAGCCTTAGATTTATATTTATTTTTATATAAATTTTGACGGTTCAAAATGAACCGTTACAGTATCTCTAAAACACTGTCATCAAAACTCTTTAACTTGTGTGCTCCTTCCATTTGTGTACATTTTCCTGCGGAAATGTTATCACACCACATTGTCACTGGGTACGAAGAAACTCCTGTGACATTTCTGATTGCTTTGTCCAGTGAGATAACTTCTTGACAAGCTTCACTCATCGCGAGATATTCCGCTTGACATGTTGACAGGGTTACATAGCTCTGTTTGTTGCTTCTCCAAGCTATTGTATCTCCGTACAATTTTACAATGTAACCTTCTGTTGATGATGAATCTTCTCAGTCTCTGAAACTAGCATCTGTGTATGCTTCCAGTTTGTTTTCTCTTCCTCTGAATGTTAACCCCAGATTGGTTGTTCCTCTCAAGTATCTGAATATCCTCTTGACATCTGTCTAATCATTCTCTGTAGATGAACTGTGTTTTCTTGATAAATAATTGACTGCAAAAGCTATATCTGGTCTTGTTGCGCAAGCCAACTACATCAGACTTCCTATCGCTTCTCTGTAAGGAGCTTTGCAAGGTCTTTCTTTCTCTTGGGATTTCTCTGAATCTTTGAAATTTCTGTTTTTCACTTGCCAAGTTACCGTAGGTGTGCTCTGAGCTTTACTTGTTGCCATGTTGAATCTTTCCAAGATCTTCTCTGTATACTCTGATTGATTTATATTCATAATCTGATTTTTTCTATCTCTGAATATTTTCATTCCCAAGTAAAGTTTTGGTTCTCCTAAGTTTCTCATCTTGAATGCTTTACTTAGCCTCTCTGTAATCTTTTGCAGTTTATCTTTGCAATTGCTTGTAAGAATTATGTCATCGATATATAGCAGCAAGAAGGTCATTTGTCCTTCTTTTCTCCAAGTGAACAAGCATGGATCGTGAATATCTCTCTCTAATCCAAGCTTGCTTATTTTCTCTGAAAATCTCTGGTTCCATCTTTTAGGACTCACTTTCAAGCGATGCAAGGTCTTCTTCAGTTTGCAGACTAGATTTCTCTAAATTTTCAACGTTTACGCCCTCTGGGATTTCCATGTATATATCATCTTCGAGAATTCCGTTTAGAAAGGCTGTCTTCACATCCAATTGTACTGCTTTCAGGTTGTATTTATTTATAACAGCTAGTGTTGCTCTGATGACTGCTAATCTGGATACTGGAGCGTACGTTTCTCTTAATTCGTAGACATTCTTGTCTTTGAATCCTCTGATGACTAATCTGGCCTTGAATTTTTCCTGTCCGTTTTCCTCGGTTTTTCTCTTGAATATCCATCTCGAATCTATGATGTTAGGTTTTCCATATTTACTCTGGTTAGAAGTTGGTCTGTCTACTACATTCCACACTTCATTTTCTTTCATAGATTGGAGTTCTTCTTCTATAGCTTCCAACCATTTGTCTTTATCTGGAGACTGCAGCATTTCTTTATAGCTAGTCGGATCTTTGTTTATCTCTGCAAGTCCCACGAAGATCTCTTCATCTTTCTCTATCTCTGAATCTCTCTTGTTATCTTCACTCTGAATTCTGTATATAAACTCTGGATCTTTTTTTAGATTAGACTTAGCTTTTCTGGTTGGTGGTTTTCTTATTTTCTGTGGTGGCTCTATTTCACTCTGATCGTTCAAGTTTCTTTTTGGTGGCCTTCCTCTTTTAGTCTTTGTAGGTGGTTCTTGCTCTGTGTTCTCCGGTGGGTTTTGGATGGATTCTTTATCAGTTTCTTTCGTGTTTATTATTTCTTCTCTATTCTCTGTGAATTGAATCTCTTGTTTCATAAGTATTCCCTCTGAATCTTTATATGTCATCTTTTCATTAAACCTTACATGTCTGGAATTTATAAATCTGTTGGTTTGTGGTTGACACAACAGATATCCTGTGGGAGTGTATCCAACTAAAATACTCTTTATGGCTCTCTCTGAGAATTTACTTTCTGAGATTGGTATTTTTACAAATGCTACACAACCAAATCTCTTTACTTTCAGATGTCCTTTTCTTCAGGACTTACATGAGATAATGGAGTTTTAAATCCTAGGCTCTTGTGTGAAGTCCGGTTGTACAAATGAACTGCAGCTTCTGTGGCTACCTAAGATCCACATGGATTTTGGTAATCCTGAGTCTAGTAGTAAAGCTCTGATTTTCTCTTGCAATGTTTTATTGAAACATTTAGCTCTGGAATGTATGGTGGAGAAAATTCTCTGCTTATTCCTTCTTTCTCCATGATCTCTGAAAATTCACCCCCTGTAAACTCTGTTCCATTGTCTGCTCTAATCTAGCATTCTTTCTCTCGTTTGCTTATGAGGTTTCTCATGTGTACTAAGTAATTCTGTAGACATTCTCCAAACTCATTTTTGCGTTTAACTGAATAGGCTCTGCTCCTGGAAATGATGTCGGTTTAATTGGTCTCATCGTGTCTACATATATTGTATCCCTTATCCTTATCCCTTATCTTAGATTTTTTCATGTTTACTCGTTCAAGTCCTAGATTTTCAATGATCTTGGGCCAGTAAGTAGATAAAGTTGGGAGTAAGACTAACTTAAGTTTCAAACACTTTAGACTGTTGAAAAAAACCGTATTTTTTAAGATTTTAAATCCTACCGAATAATCCCCCTGCGTGCAATCACGAGTTAACTCGTCCAAACGAGGTCGTTGCAGTAGGCGCAGTGACGAGTTAACTCGTCATAACATTATGTTATATAACTTTTTATCTATTTACATTTATCGAACCTGAAGCCAAGCAAATGAAAGCTTATGAAAGTGTCTCTCCGATAAGTTAAGATTTAATTTTAATTTTTTCTAATTTCTCTTTGAAATTTCACATGGAAATTGGTGGAAAATTAAGAAGTTTCGTAGATGTATGTGAACTTATAAACTTTATACTAAATGGCCGAAGAAGGTCACGAATCCACTTAAAAAACATTATTCAGGGGTTTTTGAGATCGCTAAAAATGAATCTGCAGTCAGAATTACAAAATACAAAATGGCGGATACAAACTGGCGGCCATGTATGCTCATTTTTGCTAAGATTATTGTTATTTTGATAACATTCTCAGCAAAAAATTGGAAATTCTGACTGCAGATTCGTTTTCAGCAATCTCGAAAACATAAACATACATGTTCTTCTTACAGATACCGTGTAATTAAAAATTGGTGAATTTGCAGATAGTTTGAGTCAGGGTTACGAGTACGCAGGGGGGTTAAAAGCAAGGTACGGAAACAACGGAAAATCCGAGAAAACCTTAAAAATCGTGGAAAACTTGCGTAAAATGTGTGTTTTATGCCCTCGAGTTTTAAGCAGCTTGGATTTCTCCGAAAAAACTTTTTTCCGATCTTGGAACCTCTCGCTTAATAGCAAAGTATGGGAAAGGCGAAAAATCTGAGAAAATACGGTAAAGTTTAGAAAATTCGTTTAAAATCTAGGCTTTTACGCTTTTTTTGAGTTTTAAAGTAGTATCGTAAGGGGGGTCTGGCACAAAATATAGACTATATTTGCTAATTTTATATTTTAACTATTTAAGGTTTAATAATGTCATTGGTAATATATGTTAAAGAGGTGTTCGCTATGAACCGAATAAAAATTTAAAAGCTGTAAATATCATTCAACAAATGCCGATATAGTTCACTAAAAAAATAATCGTTTAAAACATGGGAATGTTTTTTGGTTTTCGTTAAATTTTAATTTGGAAGGTTTCATTTTCTTCCTTATTCAATTTCAGGGTGATTTACAATGTAAAAACTAGGATATTTTCAAAACCAGTAAAGTTATATTCAGTTGTTTATAGATTTCTCGTAGAATTTCATAGATTTATCGAAGATTCAATGATAAATCTATAAACAAGTGACTATAACTTTACCGGTATTGAAAATACCCTAATTTTTGTATTGGTAACTCCTCCTGAAATTGAATAAGGAAGAAAATGAAACTTTCCAAATTAAAATTGAATGAAAAACGAAAAACCTTCCCACGTTTTAAACGATTATTTTTTTAAAGGGAGTATGGTCTCACGGGCCAAAAAAACACTTTGTTTTAGAATTGATTTAAGAAATATGGCTTAAGCTACTTTATTAAAAACTTTTACATGTTAAAGTACATCATTTGAAGAAAATTTAAAAAAAATTTCGTAGCAAAATATTGAAAAATAAGCCAGTGACAGAGCATTTTCCGAAACAGGATTTTAAAAACACGTTTTGCGGTGGACATCAATTAATTGAAATTAATTATTTTAGGAGATTTTCGACAAATACTCCCAGTAGTAAAACGCAGGTTTAGAACAACAATAACAGAAGACACTATTAAATATCCTGAATTGTGGCCTTTATTGAAAATTTTTAAATTAAAACAAAATGTTCGATCTCAAAATAATGATTTTTCTAAACTCTTATTATTATATATAGTACATAGATGTATATATATACTAGGGGGGTTTCCCTCTACTCGCTCCGCTCGTTTACCCGTAATCTCGATAGTATCTGTTATTAATTAGTTTAAAATTCTTCACACTTTGAAGTTTGTTTAACTCATGTTTAATTATTAGGTATTATAAAAGGATTTATTATACTTTCTCCGATTTCTAATAAGAGTTTAGAAAAATCATTATTTTGAGATCGAACATTTTGTTTTAATTTAAAAATTTTCAATAAAGGCCACATTCAGAATATTTAATAGTGTCTTCTGTTATTGTTGTTCTAAACCCGCGTTTTACTACTGGGAGTATTTGTCGAAAATCTCCTAAAATAATTAATTTTCCTTCGAAAGGTAAATCATTTGATCATAAATCTCTCAGAGTTTGATCAATGATTTCTAAAGCTTTTTAGGTATCATAGAAACTTCATCTCATATGATAACTTCTACTTCTCGTAATTTTCTTTTATCTGATTCTAATTTTACAAATACATTTTCTATATTATTTAAATTTAACGGTAATGTAAAAGCTCTATGAGTAGTCATTCTTTTAGGTAAGAGAATAGACTTTACAAGTTCAAGTCATCGAAATAATTTTCTTTTCTTTTGAAATGAATAATTTTTTATAATAAATCAACGTCTTATATAAGAAAGTTTTACCTGAACCTCCAGAACCGTCGATAAAATTAATTTTACTTTTATTATATGCTACTTGTTCAAAATAAAATTTTTATCAGCATTTAAATTTTTAAAATTATTTTCGAACATTTCTTTACTAAATTCAATTATCTTTTGGTTATAAATATAATATGATTCAATGCTAAATGTTCTTTATTTTCATTAAAATCTTCACAGAAATAGTTTTTGAATTTCTGCCAAATATGGATTCCTTGAATATTTTTTGCTAATAAGCATGAAAACAAAAAATTTACGCAATTGTAAAGGTAAGATTATACGACATGCTTCTTCGAATATTTTCATAATTTCTAAATCATTTAATATCAAATTCATTGTTATTGCTGTCTGTTTACAATTATTATATGTTACATTTTTATAAGTACGTAATTCTTTAAAAGAGATGACTCCATTTACATGATTTAAAATTAGTTTTAAAAAAAATCTTTCAGAATCTTTATGAGAAACTATATTTAAACGTCCAATAGAGTAATTTTTTTTCCATTTGATCCAACTTTTTGTGTGTGAGTGAAAAATATAATCCTGAAGTTGTAACGGGCTGGTATTTGCGTCGGAATATTCTCCCGAGAGAATATTCCGCTGGTTTTCTGTGTGAGGGCTCGTGTACTTGCACCCTAGTACTAAGCAGCACTTACCTCTGGAGGCGCCTCGAAGGCACCCCGACGACGACCCGCGCTGCGAGTCGCCGCGGCCCGCTGCAACGCGAGAGACCCGAGTCTCTCGCTTCAAAAGAAGTTGATGCGTGCGTAGCCTTCGCTGCTACGCACGGTGCCGACCGCTTTCTGCCGGGCTCGGCCGCTCAGCTGAGTACGACCGCCGTGATCGTACTCCCGCGGAGAGTGGCGGTATCCGGGGCTAAGGCAGGCAAGGTGTTGCACGGAAAGAACACACTGACAAGCAAGTAAAATTAAAAGGAGTTTATTACCTCCAAGCACAAAAGAAATATAAAAAAATAAAGCGCGGTGAATGTTATTGTAAGCGCGCCGGCCGATGCCGTCGCACGCGCTCACTCGCAAAGAACCTGTGGGTCGTCGGTTTCGAGGCAAGCGTGCTTGCGTCGTGCTCGCACGTCGCCCGGTGACCGCGACGACGTTCGCGGTCACTCCCGTGGAGACCCGAATCTCCGCACTCCGAAATCTATCGTACTAGGTGCACTCGCGGGTGCACCTTCGAGAAATTACGCGCGAGCCGTCGCACCGGCTCGCAAGAGAGAGAGAATATCTACACGAGCGATGATCGGGACGCTTCCCGATCACTTTATTACAATATGGCCCGTACACGCACGCACGGGCCGTAAGAACGCAGCGACTACTCACGTTGTTGCGGAGTTGTCGCTCGCAAAGAATCAATTGCCCTCCGGGGCTCGGTAGCGGGTCGCTCGTCGGTCTCGGGGATGTCGCCTCCGGGGCTCGGTAGCAGATCGCTCGTGGTCGCTCGCTTCTCCCTCGCACGCGTCTCTTCGTCGCTTCCTTTCTCGCACTCGCGCAAGGAAAACGGGGCACAAAAAAGGCGTTCGCGCACGAAGCTGGTAACAGACCGAATGCCCGGTCCTTGC
This sequence comes from Ormyrus rosae, assembly GCA_035047165.1. Taxonomy (NCBI): domain Eukaryota; kingdom Metazoa; phylum Arthropoda; class Insecta; order Hymenoptera; family Ormyridae; genus Ormyrus; species Ormyrus rosae. The sequence continues at coordinate 8,752 of JAWWML010034789.1, forward strand.
GCGCATCGACCCACCCGGCGTCGATCGTGCCCCTCCCTTCTCGGTCCTCTTTTCGACGTTGCCGTATGCGCAGCTCCGCGGCGCATCCGGCCCTCGCCCGAAGGAGTCGCTTTCGCTGCGACTCTGGCTCGCGGAGACGCGTGAGGTTCCGTAATGGAATCTCCACGCGTCACAAAGTAAATAATGTATTTTATGTTACTTGCAAATTTATGTTTTTTATTTAAGTCAAATCGTGTAGTCAAAGTCGTTTGCCATTTATCAAGAGCCTTCAATTCATTATTTTCTTCAAAAATTATTTTTTGTTGATTTGGATAGCAGTATGACTTCTTCCACATAAAGGGAATTCATGTAATCACCATGCTGCTTCCATTGGACTTAAATATCGACATCAATATATTCATTTATTTCGTCATATATTTCATGTTTTGGCTTATCATTCTGTTTTAATTGACAAAAATCTATCTATCGCTGCCTTTATGTATATAATCAAAAACATATTTAATACTTTTGAATTGATGCGCAATATTTAACCTTTATGGGACATTTATACTTTTCTAACAAAAAATTATTGTAAAGAAGCACCATTGAATTATCGACTTTAATAATTGCATTATTTGTTTTAATTCGATATCTATAATTACCCACACAACACGGAAAATTGCTGGAATCTTCCAGCAAACTTTCATGGAAAACTTCCTGGAAGATGAAAATGTCTGGGACAGATCAATGTCAGGAAGATTCCATGAAAGATAATGTAAAACTTGAAGGAAATATTTCCCGAACGGATACTGAAATATTTCATGGAATATTCGGAGAAAGACTACGGTAAGCTATTTAAAAGACTCAAGTGTAACATTCATTGAAAACTTAGGGAAACTTGTAGTGTATATTTCAGCAAGCTTATAGGGAACATTACATTCTAACTTGCAAGAAACTTTCTTGGAAGTTTAAGGGAAGCATTTCTGTAAGATTTCGGTAATGTATTACAGAGAACGGAACTGAAACTTACGGAAAACCTGCCTGTCACATTCCATTCAAAGGTTTCAAGAAAGTATCCCGTAAGGTTCACGAATGCAAAAAGAAAGATTCGAAAAGTGCAAAAGTTGAATATTACTTGTAATGTTTCGCGTAAGCTTACAGAAACGATTCTGAAAGTTTTCATATAATATTTAACTTTCGCATTTTTGGAATCTCTTTTTTTCCTTTCTGTGAACACTATAGGAAGCTTTCTTTAAGCGTTTCAATGGAATGTTGCAGGCTGGTTTTCCGTAAGCTGTACTTTAGCTTTCTGTAATACATTACCGAATTCTTACAATAATGCTTTCCTTAATCTAATATGAAAGTTTCTTACAAGTGAGAATGCAATGTTCCCTGGAAGCTTCCTGAAATATATTCTACAAGTTTCCTGTAAGCTTTCAGGGAATGTTAAACTTGAATCTTTCAAATAGCTTACTGTAGTTTTTCTCGGAATATCCCATAAAATATATCTATATCCATTCTTGGAATGTTTCGCGGAAGCTTATAGAAAATCTTTCTGAAATATTTGATGTAATTATTCCCCATTGACACTTTTCGAATCTTGTTATGTTTCCTTAAACTTACAGGAAGCTTTCTTGGAACATTCCAATGAAAGCTTATTGAGAGTTTCATTTAACTTACAGAAATCTTATGGGAATCTTACACTGTAATATTTCTTGAAAGTTTCATAGGAAGGCTTCCATGATATGTGCGTGGGGAATCTCCGTATGAGATTTTTATTCAAACTTTCATAAATATCGTAAGGAGTCATTCTGTAATCTTCCGTAAATGTTTCTTATAAGGTATAGTCTAACATTCATTGGAAGGTCACTGGAATCTGTTACGTTATCTTTTCGCACGATACATGAAACAACATTATCAAGATGCAATGGTAATAGAAAGAAATATTGGTAGAACGGATTTATTTTTAACTATGACATGTAACCCTAACAAGGAAACTATCCCAGGTGTCCCTCACCGATTTTGATGAAACTGCAATATGTTGTAGTACATCGAAAAATA
>JAWWML010034790.1:0-10791 GCA_035047165.1 Ormyrus rosae
TTAAAATTAAGTTTTTCAAAAATCGAAAATTTGCGATAAAACAAAAACAAATAAGCTAAACAAAAAAAGATTTTTTTTGCTGCCATCACAAGATAAAGCAAAAAAAATGAGCCGTGAACGATAAAAATCCGTTCAGTAGAAGTTGAGATACGACGTATACACACCATACATACACACACACACATACACACACGCACGCACACACACACACAAACACACACACACACACACACACACACACACAGACATCCATACAGACATTTTTCAAAAACCATTTATTCTTGATCCTGACACCTTAAAATACAATTATAACCGATTTTTCGAACAACTCCAAAAATTACTATCACAATGCTTCCTCTAGAGGGAAGCAAAATTTAATTTTACGTTGTTTTGTAGAAGAGTGTAACATCGCATTTTACGACTTTTTTTAGTGAAGCGAGGAAGAAGTCTCACGAGGTATATAATCAACTTATACACTAGTATCGAATTTTATTTTATACCACGATCGCCGAAAAATGATGTGAAAGTCGTAAGGTTTAAGGTTAGAATAGCATAAAGATAATTCAAGTCATAACAGGTGTTATAAAATGACAGTGCTATTCAAAAGGCCAATTTCAATATATAAAAAACAATGACAGTGACCAAATCATTAAAAACTGTTTTTTGACCTTACAAACGAATATATCTTAAAATTCTTGAAAAAGTACACTCGCTATAGAATAAATGTTCAAATTTCGATGATATTTGATATACTTATACATTTTGTTCTAAAAGTGATTCAAAAAAATGTTGTCGGGCCAGATTACGTGAGACAAAAGATATTAACATTTTAATTTTCGCTCGTTTAACACGGGCTCTTATGGGAACCCTTCAATTGATTACCTGTAAAGATCCATTTGATTTCATTTAAGAATCGTCTAATAATTTTTACCCGTGTTTGTATATCTATATACACAGTAGCCGTTCGTCGTTTGTTTACATCCGCGCGTAATGCTGTATCTCTATATTTATAAAATGTGCTATATCGACCGAGAAATACCTTAACCTTTAGAGAACCGCCATTTGGTAATTTTGATTCCTCTAAGAAAACCTCTGGGTAAAAATGCTATCTTATATCATAAATTGATTATGGGGGAAAGGTCGATCATGGGTCGAGCCAATATATTGGCTTTTTGGCCCGGGAGGGTAAAGCGAATATTAAATTTTCCCATTTCAAATAAATTTGATCTATTGATATGAATGAAAGCCAAAACATTATCGCTATGTGCTACACTCTTCATAAAACAATTATTCAGTTCCCAAAAAACAAAATGGTGGATTCAAAATGGCGATTTCAAATTTGTAGTTTCTAAAAACAGAAAAAAAACCTAATGCAGATTCGTAATCAGCGACCCCAAAAACCTTAAATGACCTTCTCTGGGTTAAAATAAAAAATTATTTTTGAACCAATATATTGGTTTACTGGTCCTCTAAAGGTTAAAGATTAATACATCTCAAAATTCTTCGCAGACAAAAATATCCGGCTGGGAATTCTAGCTGGATTTCACGTAGGTTTGAGTAGATTTTTTTAGCTAGATACCTATTTAGATCCACATGGATATCCACATTACTTTAACTGGATTTTATGTGGATTCCTATATATTTTTAAATGGATTTCACACGTTCGCTGGATTTCCAGCTGGATATTTCCCTATTATTAAGTCGGATTACACGTGAATTCCCATCCTATTACGTGGATTTTTGCGTAAATTTTTATGAAGAGAATGTAGGAATTTCGCGTGGATTCCTATCCATTTTTAAATAGATATCGCGTATTCCCTGGATTTTCAGCTGGATATCTACTTATTATTAAGTAGGATTACACATGGGTTCCCATTCCATTACATGGATTTTTGCGTACATTTTTAAAAAGAGGATGTGGGACTTTCGTGCGGATTCCTACAAATGTTTAAATGGATTTTGCGTATTCCATAGATTTTCAATTGGACGTCTACCTATTATTGAAAGGCATTAAACATAGGTTCGCATCCCATTTCGCGCATTTCCATCCAGAGAATGAGCAAAATCCATGAAATACGCGAAATCCATTTAAAAATTTGTAGGAATTCACGTGAAAGTCCTACATCCTCTTTATAAAAATCTACGCAAAAACCACGTAATGGGATGGGAACCCACGTATAATGCCTTTTAATAATACACTCCGAAACAAAATTAGAAAATACACATAATTCCCTACAAAACAAAACAAAATTATCTCAATACGATGAAAATTGACTGAGTTACAAGCATTTGAAAAATGGCAATTTTTCAATGAAAAATTTTGTTGCGATAATTTTATTGCGGAGTGTAGGTAGATATCCAACTGAAAATCCAGCTAGGTAATCCAGCTATATTTGCCAGCTTGATATTTTTGTCCGGGTTATGCGATGGATCAAAACTAAGGTCATATTTGTGTTTAGCCAATCAAAATATATATGTATAGAGTAGTTTAGTCTGTGGGTCAGATAACTTTTTGTTTTGTGTATGCCTAAGAAATATTCATCAAATGTATTTTATAATAGATACTCATATCACTGTTAGTGTTTATTTTATTTTGCAGCATTTACTTATATTTTTATAATACATTGTATTCATTGTTAATTTTGCTAATTTTGTACTAACGAATATTCATCTATATTTTTCATTTGCCAATAGTTACCAAAAATGTTTATTTACATCAGAATATTTTTTCAGCTTCGGAGAGCATGGCTACATCAAGACGGGCATTTGTTATCAGTAAGTATATGTTGTTTCTAAGTATGTTTGAAGATTATTATAATAAATAGATTACGGTGGTGCAGTTTAATCAAATTGGTTTTTTCGTAAAAAAAATTTGTAATGTTATTGATAGCAGGTAATTGAATCAAGAAGGAGAAGGGTTAAATAAATAACACGACAATGAAATACTAAAGAACTTTATTTTATAATAATTAATTGAGGTTAATAGTAAAGTTACTTTCTCTAATAACGGTTGGTGTCGAACGGACCGGCAACTCTTTTTGCCCTTCCTTCTCTATAGAGTCTAGGGGATGGAAGACTTATAGAAACAGAGGAACCTTTCCGAGTTCCTTTGTCTACAGTTATACCGTAAACGTTATAACGGCTCATTGAACTTGTACTTTAAATTGCAATATTGTTAGATAATTTATTAAATTTTTTGAGCCTCAGATAATCATTTGGTACCAAGATTTTATTTTTCGAATTTTCATATATTTCGAACAACCACCGGGAAAAAATCGCTGAAAATTCAGATTGTGGATATCGCCCTTTATCGCTAATTTTTAGTATTTCTAAGATACGGGAGAAAAATTTGGGACGCAGGGAAAGAACATTGTTAATTAAACTATTGTCAATTTTATTTTATTTTTAACACATAAAAAAATATATTTAATGCGCATCGCTGAGAAAACTGGCTATAGGTACTCCTCATGCCGGTCTTTCTTACTCGCCTACATTCGCTTGATACTTGCGAAACTGATGATAATGGTCGTTCCTTTTTCTCTTATCGTTGGCTTTGTTTTCTTCATTGTTGCTTGACGTAGGTGTCACAGTAGCGATTAAAATTTATTTGTAAATTAAACTGTAATAAGATATCACAAAAAAACTAAAGAAACTTCGGAAGCACCCCCAGGTAGCCTGGTAAATTATTATTTTGTTCTAACCTCTTGTCAATTACCAGCTGTTCTTTCTATCCTCTCTCTTTTTATTGTAAAGCAGCGCCAGCCGCCAGTGTTGGATAAAGTAATCTGTTGAGTTTAGGTTAGTCAGTTCATCAGTTGAGGTTACTTATGCATTGTAAACATGTGGAACTTCAAAAGCAGATACCTTTTATTAATTTAAAATTTACAAATACTAATAGTATTTCCATCCTATTTTCTTTATTAGTTAAAAATCCAACGTTTCACTGGCTCTGTCTCGGCTTTATCTTCCGTTTTTTTCCTTGAAAAGGACCGCAATTGAGATTAAAACTTTGGGTATTTAACCAATATAAAGAAAATAAGATGGAAGAACCATTAAGATTTTTTACATTATTATACCATTGCTCCGTCATTAGTATCAATTTTAGTCTTTAGTCAATCCAAATTGCATAAAATTTTTGCCACCTTACGCAAAACTGGCTATAAGGATTTTGTTCAAAAGTGAACACAGTTTTCTTATGACAAAATATGAAGAAAGACAAAATATTAGGGTCCAACGCTCAAAATTTTTGATATAAGAGGTAAATAAAGTTATTTTTCGCTGAAACTTCGTATTTTGTTATTTGACGATAACTCACCTCCTATTAAACCTAGAGATTCGATCAAAAAAGCAAACAAAAGTAGAGGAAAAGACCGATAATTTGTGAGGATGTATATTAAAAAATTTTTAATGCTTCAAAAGTTATGTTTGTTATTAAATATTTAATTATCCATAACTTTAATAATTTAATTATCCATAACTTGTGTAGCATTAGAAATTTTTTAACGTACAGCCTCTTAAATTATCGGTCTTTTCCTCTACTTTTGTTTGCTTTTTTGATGGAATTTCTAGATTTAATAGGAGGTGAGTTATCGTCAAAGAAAGAAATACGAAGTTTTAGAGAAAAATAACTTTATTTACCTTCTGTATCGAAAATTTTGAGCGATAGACCCTAATATTTTGGCTTTCTTCATATTTTGTTATAAGAAAACCATGTTCAAAGTTTGAACAAAATTCGTAATCCGGAACCCGTGTACTCTCCTAGTGTGTTAATTATATTCATTCATTAAATAATATAAACAAATACTTCATTCATTAAATAATATAAACAAATTAGAAATATAACAATAAAAATTATTTGTTTTATTTTACAGAATTTGTTGTCTTTAAGGCAGAACAGTCACTTAGCAAACAGTTTAGATATGCATGGGGCAAAAGGAACCGACGCCCTACCATCACCATTTGATGATCTTGTAATATGTCATTTAAAGTAAGTTATTAAGTTATTAAACTTCAAGTTTCAAAAGTCAAAAGTTAGAACATTAGGACTTGTGTAGCTAAATTTTTCATAATTACTAATTTTTTAAATTTATCCTTTAGAGGATCGGAAGCCTCTTAAGTACTCCGCTATAGTGGAGCGGAGGTTATGCGATTTTCTCTGGCACTTAACTGATATACCATACTAAAGTCCTAGCATTTACACTAATAATGTGATCAAAAAATGAGTCGGTCCTTTAAAGATTAATAATCAAATCACATTAATCTGATATCACTGGTTAATAAAAATGGACGCTTCTCCTTACCTTTCTAATCCAAAAGACTTCTCGCAATAACTTTTCACGCTGAATCCGAAGTCATCGGTAAAATGGAAGTATTACACAGTTTTCAGATACTTTAACTTAAAAATGCAAATGCAGTGTTCTTAAATATTTTCTACGATCTACAAGTACCTTCAGACTTCCCTCTGTGAAATTGATCAGTGATCAAACAAATTTTCATAGAAAGTATTAAAATTGATCTTTTAACTCCACTATAGTTGGTCACATATGACGAATAACATTAAGAAGATTTTGAATTTCATCAGAAATGGTCATCTCAAAAGTCAGCCTTCAAAAGTTCAAAACTTAATCTGATGTTTGCCGACAAAATAATAACTGGTACTCGATAACTGAAGTAAAATTGATTGAATCACTTTAAAATTTTTTTAAATTTTGTTCGTAGGTCTGGTACTTAGGATTCTCTTTACTCACGATTCTAATGATGGCTTCTCTCTCTCTCTCTCTCTCTCTCTCTCTCTATTACGCGCCTCTTTAGTCAATTTTCTAATCAAATTTTATGCCGGTTGTACTCGTCTTAAGACTTAATTCGTCTTACTTTTATATTTACTTTTATTATTCTTCTGTTTTTACTTTTATTTGTATTATATTTTATTTTTTACTGTTTGATACTTATTTTATAAGATTTTTTTATTAACTTAAGTGTACTGCGGTTCAGGACACGCTCGGCGATTATTGTATTTATTGCGTTAACAATGTGTAACGACCTAGGCCAGTTAGGACCTCTAAGTCCTTGGACTATTTTAATAAATTCTAATTCTCTCTCTGCCATTACGTCTTTTTGCCTGTTTGGGCATTATGGGTTTCTGCCCAAGTCCAAGGGCTGCGCTCCTGTGGATACACTCATATTCCTCAAATAGATGCCAAAGGGTTGTAATATGTGGTTATGAATCATCGTGGATTACCACAAATCTTGGTGTTCCGCAAGGCTCAGTTTTGGGTCCCCTATTTTTTTGTGTATACATCAACGACTTATGTGACGTACTGTTTCTTGAGAGGACACAACATTCCCCTGCATTGAGTTAATGGATGGCGTTCGCATCCCGTTCAGTGACTACGTACAGATTCTCAGTGTTGTGCTAGACTCCACACTGTTGTGGAAACCTCATTTAGATTACTTTGCAAAGAAAATCAACTGAATTCTTTATAGTCTTCGATTTTTTCGGCAGTACACCACTGAAGTTCTTCGCAAGCAGCTGGCAGAGGCGCTATTGTTCCCTCATTTAGATTACTTCCCCATAGTAATGCTGGATGCCTTTCAAGAAATCAAGACGAGACTTTACAAAATTATTTATTTTACAAAATTCCTGTGTGCGATACCTGAAGGGCCTTAGGAGATATGATCATGTTTCTCCGTACAGAGCGGCCTTATGTTGGTTGCGCACTGATTCGCGTAGGCAATATTTTTTTGTGCCTTTTGATGTATAAAATTAAACGCATAAATGAACCGTCTTATCTCTGATTTTTTCTCCAAGGCCAATGTATCAGTGGGTAGGGACACTAAAGAATGTATGCCTCCCTTAATGCGTATCGAAATTGGAGTACGCTCTTTCAGGGTACAAAGCGCCCGCTCTTGGAACTTCTTACCTGCTGAGATCAGAAATCTACCTTCTGTCAGCAGGTTCAAAACGGCATTTCGGAGGTATTTTCTTGAACTAGACGGATTATAAATGTTATATTAAGTTTGTTACGCCCCATATATTAAATTTTTAAGGTGTGAGTGTATTTAATGGATGAATGAATTATGTTGTGTTTGCTGATTGTAAACTTATTACCCAGGAGGTGGATGTGGGTTCTTACTGTACCAGGAATCAGGTTGGGGTGAATAAGCTGATGGAGACACAGTTACTCTAGACTATTTGTCCCCGCTTCCTTTACGGCCAACCCATAGGGTGAATGACTCAGTCGACCATCGATTACCTCTGCATCGACGACACTAATCTCATTCGCGCGGTTGCACGAGAGCATTGCTCCTACATCTCGGCGCACGACGTCCTTGGCTCTAGAGGTTCCACGAGGCTCGCCACACCCGCTCAAGAGACGCTGCTTTCCTCATTTCAATGCTGAGGTTTGTCGGGCCGTCTTATGTAGTCTCTGCTGGCATCCCTTATGCGCATTGCAGGATGTTGATTCCAAGGTCGCTTTCTTTACTTCTACTCTCACCGCGCTCTTTGATAAGCACGCGCCAGATCGCTTGATCCACCCTAAACCCAAACCGTCACCTTGGTTAGTACCTGCCATCCGAGAGCTGATTAAAGAGCGAAACAATGCCTGGAAAAATCACAAGAGACGGCGTCGTGAGCAGGATCATCAGCGGTACGAAACCCTCCGCAATCGCGTTCAGCTAGCGTCGGGCAACGCCATCGCATCCTTTTTCAAAACTAGATTCGAAAACGCTTTCAATCCTAGGGAACTCTGGAGAGTAGTCGATGATCTAGGTACCTCTGCCAAGGCGAAACATAACCTACCGCTGCCCGAAGATCTTCGTTTGGCTCACGTGGGTTTATCAGTCGTCTGCGTTCACTCGATATCTCGGAGCTCAGAATAAACGACGTCGGTATAGCATATTGCAACAAGATTATGATCCTCGGTTTCACGTTGGACTGTACTCTCTCCTGGGCGCAACAATGCTTATTCACCGCGCGTAAATGCTTCGTCGCCCTCGCGCGCTTGCGCAAGTGTAGGGACTTTATTCCTCGGGATACGAAACTTACCTTAGTCAAGTTCTTCGTCTTCCCTCATCTCGACTTCAGGGCGAGTCTTTTACTCGACCTTTCCAGCAAACTCAGTACCAAATTGTAACGCTGCATGAATGCGGAAATCAACTTCGCGACAAGCACAAACCGACGCGCTCATATGTCCCCGGTTTTAACTAGTCTAGGCATCTTGCCATTCACGACCCGGCGCAATTACCTTCTGTCTTTGCCCACTAGCAAAAATCTTAGATTGTCTTTCACCTGCTACCTAGTGCTTAGATTTCATTTCCGCCCGCGCGACAAATAAGGCTCCATGCGATGTTCGTCCCTCAACCTTCTAGTGGTGAACACGCGTACGACCTGCTTTATGCGATCATGCGATCGTTTCATGTGGAGGCAGCCCGCCTCTGGAATGAACTGTCCAACGCGGTGCGATCCTATTGCAACAGGCCCTGATTTAAATCTGCCCTGCGTATCCACCTACTCAGCCTGATCTTGTCAAACTAGTCTCCAGCCGTTGTGATGTAGCAATCAATATTCATCTCTTTCTGCCTCTCTCTTTTTCTCTCTCTCTCTCTCTCTCTCCCTCTCTCTTTCTATTACATAATTCTTCGTGAATACTCATATTTCTTATAAGCGTAACTACACTAATAATTCTTAAGGTACAGTCAAAAATCATCAAAACACTCAATTTTTTTTTTATTTTTGAAATGTGTTCTAAAAGTATCAAAAAATGTGATAGAACATTTAATAGAGTCAAAATAAAAAATTTCAATGACATTTCAATTAAATAATAAAATATAAAAAAAACGAATTTCTAATGAAATTTCATAAAAATAAATAATGTTTTATTTTTGTAATTTTCTGATTCATAATCTCAAATGTGCTATGAAATACTAAGTATGTGACGTCTATGGCGCGTAACAGCAGTCAGAATTCGACAGTAAAAATGCACCCTAATGTTATTGCCATTATGGCCCATGTACTGTAACACTGATACTTTATCTATTTATTTGTTCAAAATGAAGTTAATAAATAGAAACTATCATTCATCAAAACAGAATAATTTACAGAAACTTGCAACGAAAAAGTTATTATGCTCTAAATAAGAGAAAAATAGATAATCTTGAAACTAACTTTAGTAATCCAGAAGAAACTATTGTTTTAACCTTGATGATTTAACTAAGAATATAAAAATTTTGTTTGTTAATCATTCAGCAAAGAAGAACCTGCTTAAAAATATTGAATACAGTGACTGAGTGAGTCACTTGTAAATTTATCAAGTGACACAATTATATATCAAATGAAGTTTTATATATCAGTGTATCTTTTAATAATAGCATATGGCTTCAACGAGCACACAAATTTTATTCATTATATTGTATTCAACAAGAGAAAAGAAATCAAGAAGAATGTGAAAAATGAAATACATTTTTTTAATCTTCAAGTGCCATGAAGGTAGTCGAAACAGAAATTAGCTGGAAACGAATCTCTTAGTGTTGATAAGTGCACCAAATTTGAAAAAAAAATCAGCAGTCATCAGAAACTTCAATAAAAATACAGGAAGAAGTGTTGTACGGTGCTTGAAAATTTTGAACTGCTCAACTAATAAAGTTATGAAATTATTTTTGTGGAAACTTTAAAGTTGTTTTTCTCAAAATCAACATTTTCTGTCTTCCAAATGTTCTTTACCGGGCAAGTTTCTTGGAATTCAACTGGAAATAGTGCACGAAGGTTGGTTCTTATGTTTATAAAAAAATTACACAAGCTTTTGTCCTTCAAATAATTCTTCAGTTTTTTATTGGAAATTATATTGTTAAAGACAGAGCTTTTTTTCACTTTTTTAAGGGGCTCTTATACACATCATTTGCTTTTGAAAAAACACCTGAAACAAAAAATCCTTAGTTTTAAGAGTTTTTAAAAAAATATATATTAAAAATATAGCTATTGTGATCAAACAGGCCCATCTGATTCAGAGATATAGATATTTTTGAAATTTTTTGCTTTGGCGTAAACTCCAGAATGAACCGGTAGATGAATTTTCATCCAACAGAGCTTAAAATCTTTGTTTTTGATGTCATTCCAGACTGAAACTGTTTTTAAGTTGAAATATTTTGGTTTGTTATTTTTCAATTAAGAAAAACTGAAAAAAAATTGATTAATTTTAACAAATTTCATGAATTTTCTCAATCTTTCTTAACTTAAAAATAGTAAGCCAAAATATTTCAAGTTAAAACCAGCTTGAGTCTGGAAATAAATATAAAACAAAAATTTTAAGCCCTATTAGATGACAATCCATCTATCGGTTCAGTCTTTGACTTACGCCAAACTCCAAAAAACTAAAGTTTTCAAGAAACAATAATAACAAAACGTGTTGTTTTCTTTTCAAAATCATCATTGGTATCAACACAATTTTTAAACTATAATTACCACTAGTTTTCTTGAAAGTCAACAAAGATGATTAAATTCTTCTTATCGTACTCCAATATCATGAAGATAAACTAACATGAATCTTCTCTATTATCTCTCTGTCGAACCCTGTCATTGAAGCATTGAATTAAATATTGACAAAAAATATCAGGATCATTACTATAAATTAATATCTGGATTATAATTCTCTCTTCAATAAGTGGAAGCTTGTAGTGGTCCATGCGCATGATGTTAAAAGCAGCATAATGTCTGCAGTATCAGAAAATGCTGGCATAGGGCTTAGAATTACATAAATGTAACAGCACTTATTACACCAATTGCACTTTTAAAAT
>JAWWML010034791.1:0-10789 GCA_035047165.1 Ormyrus rosae
CCAAACGTCCTTTCGACAAAAGTTCTTCGACAAAAAGTCCGTCGATCAAATGGTTTTCGACAAAACGTCCTAGAACCGTACCTTGCAAAATAAAACTGTTATCGATTTGAAAATCATCGTTACTTTGCCTCAAGCCACTGATTAAATTCCATAAATCCACGTAAGTAAAATTTTCAACCGGTCTTAGAGACAAACCAGCAGCTCTGTGAACGAAATACTCACTCGCCACGCTTACAATTAGACCCACAAGATCAACTTCGTGCGAAGCGAGAAAAAGTAAATAAGAATGAATATCGCGCACAGTCAATTCTAACCAGAGCAGAGGGTTCATTCTTTCGAATGGTGGTGGCTCATTTATACGAAACAATAATTTTCGAGCTGACACGCTAAACTTTCGGACGTATTTCTCGCTCTCTTCGTCGATTGTAAATCTAAAGTCTGGAGGTCTTATCTTGATCGTTTCCAAATCTGGCTCGCCGGCGGTGTCACGTAAGGTACCTGCGCCGCTTCCGCCGCCACATCCTACCTGGATAGCCTCTTGTTGACCGCGCGTGCCGTTTGCCGGCAATGGTGGTGATGGTGGTAGAGATAGCGTTTCCGATGGTGTAAGCGATATAGCTGTCGGCGGAGATAAAATAAAATTATAATAATAATAAAGTAAAACGATAGATTTTTTATTTAACTAAAATCTTTTATTCAAAAACTTTTTAATGCTAAAATTCAGGCGGACCGCGGAAAGCATCACGAACGCGCTGAAAAAGGTCTGTCAAATTTTCATCCTTGTACAAAGCAGAAGTTGTATCGTCGGTCATATCGTGAAACCAGCGAATATGCATTACCCTGATAGATAAGCTCTATCGGGAAAAGAGGCTGGTAGCTCTTCCGAAGCATTTAACCGCCTTTGAATAACTTAAATGCAGAAAAAAAGAGAAAAGTAAAGAAAATGCGGGAAATTTAGATTTGTTTGTTAAACTTACACTCGTTTACTCGTCAATCCATTATTCTTCGAGAGTCGAAGGCATGATAAGTCGTCCCCCGTTTGTTTTCCGTCAACAGGTGAAATCCTTGTCGTTCTCTCGAACTAGAAGGTCGTGAATAGAATGTGCGCTTCTCGGCCATGCGAACTTGATAAGTGGCTTCGTCACTGCTATCAGTGCTCTGCAGTCTCGTTATAATAGCCCCGGCTACAGAGAGTAAAGGCTCTCGATAATTTTCCAGAACTGAACGTGCAAAACGATTATATCGTCGCCTCGCCCCTTCTTCTTCATCGCTCGATGAAATCAGTGATAAGCTTTCGTCGCTGTCGCCGCTGCCGCCGCCGCTGTCGTTGCCTTGAGCTAAGCATTATCCCCATTATTAGGAAACGCACGTTGCTGCTGAGGTACTTGTTGTTATTGTTGTTGTTGTTGTTGTTGTTGTTTTTGTTGTTGTTCTACCGATTCTTCCCGTTGTGGAGGCTGCTGCTGCTGCATTACGCCGTTTGCACTCATTCCTCCTTGCTCTCTTCCATGCTCACTGCTCTTCGTTGTTGGTATTTTATTTCCATTTTCATTCGAAGTGTCACCGCCGAAAAAAGTTGCATCACTGTCTTCTGCTTCTATATCTGCCAGTAAATTGTTTAATGCTAAAAAATATTTGAAAGCAAAATAAAGAGAAATAACTTGTAAACTTACCCTTTTGTTTTTCATACGCACTCATCAGATTTGTCAAAATCGGTAAATTTTGCAAACCGATGCGTGATATGTATTCTTCGACAATGATAATAATTTCTTCTGCACTACTAAAGAGACCTTGGGCATAAAAATGGGCGATTCTTCTACAATCGCTCAGAGCCAATAAAAATAAAAATTCGCGTTTTAACACTGCAAAGGGCATCGTGTTGACTCGTTGATGCCATCTTTCATCACATCTATGCCGCACAGCAATACGATCAAATCTAAGGGCGCTCACCATTTCCAACATCATCTCGCGCAAATTATTTTCCATAATTAAATGTTGGGCCTTCCTTGCTAATGATCTTTCCATTCCGAAAGAAGCTTAGATTCTGTAGATTTTTCTCTTATAGTCGCAGCTTTTACAAGGCCTCTCCGTTCCGGCATTCGTGTCATTCAAATAAGCGTATTAGAGGACATTCTCTGACAGTCTCTGCAATGTAGTGTGTTTCTTCGAAAAAACTATATCGACGGGATTATTAGCCCTTTACCGCGCCGCTGCCTCCGCAACATATATTCACTATCAAACTTTGGTAGGACCCGAAAGAGACAGAGAGAGGTCAGCGGCGTGCGCCACAGCCCATGCCTCAAAGCGGTAGAATCATGTGTATAGACCACCCAGCGGCTAGCAGCGCCAAACAGTGTGTTGTAGGGTGAGATGAAAGATTAAGATATCTTGGGTAAGCACCAAAAACAAAAACTCTCGACGGTATTTTCCAGCGAAGAGAATGTCCAAGATTATCTGCCCTTTAATGCGGCGCCGACGCTGCAGCCGCCGCTGACGCTGCGTATATTCACTATCAAACTTTGCGTAGGACCCGCAAGAGAGAGAGAGAGAGTGATCGGCAGCGTGCGCCACAGTTCATGCTTCAAAGCGTTAGAATTATGTGTATAGACTGCCCAAAGGGTAGGAGCGCCAAACATCCTGTTGCAGGCGAGAAAAGATTAAGATATCTTGGGTGAGCACCAATAAATAAAAATTCTATTCTCTGAACGGACCTAGCAATCACGCAAAGTGGAACACCTGATGAAGACTGTAAATTTTAAATCATAAGGGAAATTCGTCCTATCCCACGCTTCTTATCATGTTTAAACTCCCCGCTCACCTTCCAATGCGAGTTTTCTGACGAGTAAGATTTTCAGTTGCTCTTTTCGCTTTTAACTCAAAGGACCGAGACTTAAAAAGTATTTTTCAAAATGGAAAACACTTTCAATAACATCGAATCCACCAATGATTTTTCGGAGATCGATGCGATTATGGAAAATCACATCGGTGATTTTCAGTTCTTGGAAAGGTTTAGTGCGGAAATTACAATAAGTGCCCTCTTGCGCAAAGCAATGGAGTGTGTTGATACTGAGCAGTGTGTGGATAATAATAGTTTTTACCCGCCGCCATCGTACCCGTTTCACTGTCTACAGCCGGAGCCTGTTCAGCAAGAAGAGTAAGATTTGAATTGGCTCGATAAGCTTTTAAAAGAAGCACTGCCAGAGTAATATCAACAGGGGGAAGAAGAGGAGCAGCAGCAACCGCAGCAGGAACAAGAGCACCAACAGCAGCAGGAGCAGCACGCAACAGGGCAGGAACAGCAGCTCGCGGAGCAAAGTACGCGCGAGCCAGATCAGCTGGCGGAGCACAGTGCGCGCGGACAAAGTGCTCCAGAACAAAACGAGGAGCAGGTGCCCAAACGAACAGTACCGCCTATTCTGATAATGGCGATCGCGTGCATAGTCGATTCACAAAATTTAGCGTTAATGCAATCGGACAAGGAACATATGCAGACTAATTACTTCCCGGGGGACGCAAGCTCGATGGTATAGGTAAGAGAAAGCCTCTATCTTCGAAAATAACAACGTTTTGACAGATGCTCACGTAAAGCTGATGGCCGCGTCAATGGTCGTCACACAGATAGGAGTGTGCGTAAACGAGATAGACAGTACCGCTGGGAGAAGCAGGTCCTTCACACCAGAGAAGGAGATTTCTCTATCCTACGAGGTCCAGCTTATTCATATGAATAGAGAAATCTTGAAAGCCGGGGCCATTTTTCGAAGCAATCTGCCCGATTCCGAAGCCGTTAAAGCAGATATTTACAACACCGCTATCGAGGGAGTTCACCCTGCTTCTACTAGGTCAACTAGTAGATCTACAAATAAGAATATCGGCGTAGTAAGTAGTGCATTTTTTATTACAAATATTAAAACGGATTACTATTAATACATTTACATTAATTGTAATACAAATTTTGAAATTTAATAATCATTCTTAAAATTTTTTTAGCTTATAACTATTGTTCCTCCGCGATAATGGCGTAAGCGTTGCAGGCCAACGTCGAACATGCTGCCTGGCAGATGAAAATAAATCAGCAGCTTTTATCTCCGGAAAGCGAGTTCGACCTCGACACCCCGTTAGAAGTTCTTTCCGGCAACGAAAAATATTTTAAAATCATTCCGCGAAAAAAATTTAAACATTTGATGTCCGGGAACGTTAGAAAAGATTTGATAAATAGATCATCATTGTTTGTCTCTCCAAGAACAGGAAAAAAACCAAAAAAGAAATAAAATGTAATTAAATATTTTAAATAATGTTTATATTAATAATAAAATTTATACATTTTAATT
Source organism: Ormyrus rosae (assembly GCA_035047165.1). NCBI lineage: Eukaryota > Metazoa > Arthropoda > Insecta > Hymenoptera > Ormyridae > Ormyrus > Ormyrus rosae. The sequence continues at coordinate 4,329 of JAWWML010034791.1, forward strand.
TATAAAATAAATTATCTAATAAAATGTAATTTTAATTAAATATTTTAAATAAATGTTTATATTAATAATACAATTTTTACATTTTAAGGGGATGTCGGACTAAAAAATGACGGTCATAGTACAATGTGTATTTTTCGTGATAAAAACAATTTTAAGGCATTTTCGACCACGGAATGCTAGGTTAGCGAGGTAGCTGCCACCTTAAGAAATGGAAAGGTAACGTAATAGCTTATGAAAAACAAAAATTCGAGCTGAAAGTTGTGAAATACGACGCGAGGCGGGTGACGAAGTTTGACGAAAGATAAACATAAGCTAGATGGGCCGTGCTGTAAAGTTACCCGTATTGTGACGAACCAGTCCGAGATCCCCTTAATTATAAAATAAATTATCTATAAAAAATTGTTTTGATAATTATTATTTCATTAAAATTTATACCCCGGAGTCGAAATTTAGAGTAGACTCCGCTACAACGTGTAATAGGCTATCTCTCTCCTGCTATCCCGAGTTCCAATCTTTCTTCCTTCTTTTCCCCCCATACGGCCGGGCCCACCACGGAATTTTAATCTCCGCACTTGCCCCGAAATTTAAACTCTGCGTTAACGGGTAATAGGCTGTCTCTCTCCCTTCCGCTATCCCTAAAGAATTCCGATTTTTCCTTTATTCTGTCCACCACGGAATGTTAATCCGTGACCCCATTGCTCGACACGTGGGCCTCACTCCTTCTCCTACCCACACGGTGGGTGGGTGGTGGCTATCCCCCTCTCTCCTCCTGGTGGGTGGGTGTCGGCTATCCCCCTTCCCTCTTCCTCCCTCCCTCCCTGTGGGTGGCTGATCCCTAAACCTCCTCCCCCTCCCCCCTCCCGGTGGGTGGGTGGCGGCTATCCCTCCTCCCCTTCAGAGTGGGGGGATGGCGCCAGTGACGTCATCACTGTCTCACTATCCCAGTATATATACTACTAGCGCGCATGCTTCTCTCTCATTCGCTCGCAGTCTGTGAACCTATGCAACTCGGTGGCATACCTGTCATCGAGTGGAGGCGCTTGGAGAGGGTAGATCAAGCGATCAAGCCGATCTCCTCCACATCAGCAATTTTAAGACGCGCAACCGCTCGCAGAACCTGCAACCGAGCGAAAAACATTTTTAATGACAAGCGACATTTTCGAGGTTCGCGGCGCTGCTCAAGCGTGTCAAGTGACGCTACGGTGATCAGCCTAGCGACACTTCCGACACCTGCGCCAGTCAATTAGCAACCAATTAACCATCGAATAATGAGGCTTGTGACAGTGCAGGCTGGCACAGGCCAACCTGACTGTCTTCTCGACTCATTATTCACCTCTGGATCCTGGTGAGTCATGTCCAGGACCCAGGTGGTGCCCACCCGAGTAAACACATAGCCACCCGACAGTTAAAATTAAATAAAATAAAATGGGGGGGGGGGAGGGTATCTGGCTAGATCATCCGAGAGGAGCACCTCGAAGAAAAAGAAGCATTAGTAACAGGTCAAAGCCAACTACAGAAAACTACAAAGGAAATATAAGGAGGATCAACAAGATTCGTGAGCAGCGCAGCTTTCATATGAAGCTGTCTCGCACTACTCATTGTTTACCAGGGACACTATACGCTACAGGATTTGTAAAAGTGAAAGGAATGAATCATACAGATGCGTACTTACTAATACAGTTGATGGGGAAGAGGCTCTCGAGGCAGCTCCAAACACCTCCATGCAGCAGGACGACCTAATTCCTTGGAGACTCTTTGGAGAAAGAGCAGACTTCAACACTACACACGGATCATCTGAAAACAGAGAAAAATTAGAATATTAGTTAGATTGAGCAACGAGAGGGCATCACTCTGTAATAACAAGAGCATGCCTCTTACATGCTGAAGTAAGACAGTTATAAATTCAATTACCAGAAGGAGAAAACTACAATTACAGCTCACTGCAGCAACGAAAGCAACTAGGGCTCTTAGAGTTCTATTCTTACCTGATTTTAGTAATGGGAAGAAGCTGGAAACTAACTCCCTGCTCAGCCAGTTCTCCTCTTGTGGAGTTCCGCAGTGCAGCTCAGGCTACAGAATCTCCTCCATGCAGCAGCTAAAACATAAAAGGGAAGAGGAGGCGAGCTCCAATTAGCCGATAATCAACTACAGGAACAGTTAAAGTCTTACCTGGTAGTCAGCAGTACAGCACCAGCAATATAATCGCAGCAACAATCGTCAAACTCGAAGTCCGCCGCGCGCGAACGCACCTAGCCTCACCACAGCTCGCAGCGCTACGCGAACTGTGGCGAGGCAAACTGCGCCGGCACAAGCGAAGAAGAAGACGGAAGAGAAGTCGCGAGCAATCGCCACTCTCCACTCTCCACGGATCGCTCTAGTCACGCGGACGCATTTTTGGTTTGGTTTAAAGTAGCTTCGTGGAAATTACAAGTGCCTCGTGGATTCAGCGTGTGAGAGGAACAGGGTACCAGTGTCTCCAATTAGCAGCAAAAAGTAAGACTTTAATAGTGATTTTCTCCGGTTGTTATTGAAAAAAGTTCGCGATTGCTCTCGGCGCGAGGGGGAAAAGCGCGGCATAAGAGTTAGATTTTCAGTGTGTAATTGTCGCTGTTTAATTTTGAATAAATCGCCAGTGAGTTTTCAATTAGAACTTGGTCGCGTTTATTTTTATTTATTTTTCCCTTGCGTCCAGTGTTTTCCCCAGCGTTTCTCACTTTGCGTTCCTTTGGTAAAATCTACGGTTAGAGGCGACGTACGCGGCGGGGAGTGAACGCCATATTCTTTCCAGTGGTGGAGAGTCTCGGCGGGATTCTCTCTGAGAACCGAGGTCTCGTTTTTGCGGTGAGTTTTCATTTTATAAATTCGGTGCTTAAAAAAGCAGCACCTGACGCACAACATAATAATGTTTAAGAGGTAAGCGCACGGTGAGTTGAATTACTTTGTAGCGTACAGTAGGAAAGTCGCTACGTGGCGAATACAATGTTACACGGATATTTACGAGTAGAAATCTTCAGATGATTTCGCAGTACTATCAGAAATAGAATTTGGCAAGATCGATAAAGCAGCTATTCAAGTCTTCAGGATCAACTGATAGGGGAGCAGAAAAGTTTTTATCTCGAGTTAGGCCAATCTTTTTTTAGTTGAGACCATGTGTCTTCACTAGATTTAACTCGTGAAAAGATTTTATTATAATAGGCAATTTCGGCTCTTCGAAAACTAACATTCACTTCATTTCTCAAAGACGTATATTTTATAGGTTTCAGAAGTTCTTCTATATTTCCAGATTCTTCGTGCTTTGTCCCTAGCTTTCATAAGATTTTTCATTTCAGAGTCAACCCAAGGAGTAGCTCGAACATGCGTAATAGTTGCTTCTTTCATAGGTGCATGAGTATTTAAAGTTGTGACAGTAGAGATTGGCACAGCCCAACCTGGCTGTCTGCTCGACTGCTTAGAAGCATTCTGGATCCTGGAGAATTGCATCCAGGACCCAAGCCATACCCACCCGAAGCACACACGATCTCACCAGACACTTAAAATTAGTAATATAATCTTCTCTCTTCATCCCGGGAGGATTATCCAAACCGGTGGACTGCCTTGCACTAGTAAACATCTACAAAACAAGGGAGAGGTTAGGATGATGAAAGGCAATTTTTGCTACAGAGGTCTGCACCTACAGCTACCAATTTCACTACAGCTACACAGAGAAGAGTAGCGAAGGACGTGAGGATGGTACAGTTAATTACTTACTTGGCTTGGTGCTTGTACAGTGGGAGTTATAAATTTATATACAAAGAAAAAAAATGTAAGGTATTTAATACTGCACGATTAACATCGATGTATTCGATGTAGGATTGAAAAAATCGAATGACCACTGTGAGGAGGAGGAGGTAGCAGCTGAGATGTATCTATATCTATATTGTAAAATGTACAAAGGAGTAAATTTCTTCTCCAAATATCCGACGATATTCGTTTTTTGCAAACGATTTGTGTGAAGTCTTAGATCTGTAGTAAATTGAAATATAGTCGGAAATATTTTCATTTTTATACTTGTAAAGTTATTAGGACTACTACGGTAAAATTATTACATTATTATTCCTTAACGAGTTCTTATATCTAATATAGTATCGATCGCGAATGATTAGAAGAAATGATTTAAATTTTCCATTTTATTGTGTACGCGGAGAAATGAATGAAAAAGCTTATAAAGAATATTTTCATTAGTACAAAATTAAATTATCATCTATTGCTTAAAGGTCAAATCGATGCTATTCGAAAATTAATCGAAATTCCCTGTGTCTATTAATAAGGATCTACGGACTAATGCCAATTTCAAGACGACATATAGAAATAATTTTATATTTCAATGTAGTCCCATACGTGTAAAATATCAACAGTACTTTAATATTGAACTTTATTAGGCATCGGCAATTCCTTTGAAGAGCAAAAAATAATCTAGGTACCTCAAAAATACGATCGCACAGTTCGAAATCAACTCGTGTGTACAATCTGCTTCGAATTGTATCTAAACAGACTAGTGCATTATTCGCCATTCGAAATATTTCTAAAATATTGTATTTTAAAGCAAAATTTGAACTGTAATCGATTTAAATCGGAGAAATACACTTCTCATGTAAAAAGGAGGAAACAAAACTTTTCTCTCTCTAGCATTCTCATGCAATCCAATAAAATTTCGATAGATTTCACGTAATTACGTGTTTACCCTGCTTGAATCGATTCATGCGTATGCCGTAAGGAGTATCTAGAAGTCTCCGTGCTGCTCAGCTTACACCACACTCTCTGTTTATTCGAGGAGCGTCCAAGCTTCGTTCGAGATTTGATCAGTTGAACTACGAAGATGGATTAGTTGAACTGCATAATTATAAAATTAAAAATGGTATGTTTCGATTACTTTTTGACAAAAATTATCAGTCATGAGAAATTTTTTGAAAAAGTGCAAAAAAATTTTACCCTTACTTAAGTAAACTTGCATTGAAATTGCATAATATATGTGCATCGACGGGCGAATTAGAAAGATTATTTTCGCAATGGGCGTATATTCACGATCCAAAGCGTAATAGATTGAGGCCTCAAAGATCAGCTAAGTTAGTTTGTACTACGCTTTGAGGATAGTAGATAGTAAGCTATTATATTTGGACTATGAGGAGGAAGAAGAAAATTAAAAATATTTAAATAACTTATAATTATTGTAATAATTATACTTATCATACGAAAATTAAAATTTTAAAATCTCTCAAAAGAAATGTTTTAATTTTAATACTTTATTACTGCATAAACACGAAAACCTTTTCTTTTAACTGTTAAGAATCCTAAAATGAATAAATAATTTTTTCAAATTTTTTTTTTTAAGAAAAATATAATTTCCAAATGTTTTACACTAAAGAAAAATAGTCACTCGTTGATTTTCATTGATAGATAAAGCTCTGTAATTTTATTTTGCTCTTCTATGCTGGAAAAACTTCGTTTTAAAGCTGTTACGTTTTGGTTGGACGTAAAAGCTGGTATCTTAAGAATTTTAAGAGCAAAATTAGATAAACTTTTATGTTTTTTGGCTGCCACACGCCAAAATATTTCTGACGTTTCATAATTTTTGGCAAATAAAATTTTAAATGTTTTTTTTTTTTTTTTCATTTATTAAGCCTTTCAGGCCAACTAGGGCCTATTTCAGCTTCACGTGAAGCAATGTATTAGGTTAGGTGAACAAAGGTAATAAAGTTATACATAATCACTAGAAATACATGAATCAGAGAAAATACAGTGAAAGTACAGGGTTATATAGCAAGATTACAACTGTTAAGAAAAGTTAAGATGTGCCGACAACCCTCTATGTCCGGTTGGGCAATGACCAAATCCACGCTCATTGGGAGACAGTATTTTAATTTAAACAGATTCTTTATGAGAATGTTTCTTTGATTCTCGTACAATTTGCATTGCCAAAGAACATGGTTTAGGTCTTCGTCAGCCTCGTCACATTGGCAAATGGACGAAGAGACAATATTGACTCGAGCGAGTGAAGATAACAAATTATAATGATTAGCTCTCATACGAGCAACAGAAACAATTAATTTGCGATTAAAGCTTTTGTTAGTAAACCAAGGTTTCTTTTTTATCTTGAAAAACTTTTGGAAGTATTCTTTCCCTTTATGGATACCTTCATTCAGTAAGAAATCGTTAGTTTGAGAATAGCAGCTGCTTATAAATGTTTCGTGATAGTCAGTAAAAGGAATTTCTGTCAAAACTGTACAATCCTCAGAAGTAACTTGTCGTGCGATTGAGTCTGCTGATTCATTACCTGCAATTCCAATGTGAGACGGAATCCAGAATTGTTTTAAGACAGCAGAACAGCTTTTATTCTTCAGATAAACTTGATATTTTCTTTTAATTTCTAAAATAAAAGGGTTAGTTTTAATACTAAATTTTGTTGAGCGCAGTGAAAGCAGGGC